>OMLB01041105.1:22857-37467 GCA_900302555.1 Myripristis jacobus
GTGCGTGCTTGTGCTCAAGACGTGACTGGACTGAGATTGCGGGGCTTCCTTGAGGTGATCAGCTGTTTGATTCACCCCGGATTTTGACAAATGAGATTACAGCCTCAAGAACAAATTGTGCATTGAGTTTGGATCGCATCCTCTGTGTATATAGGTGATTTTTTCAAAATTATGAGGGAAAAAGAAGTTTACTATACACGTTTTAAAGATTATATTTCGGGTATCTCTGTTTATTTTGATGATTAAAGCAGAGAGAGACGGGAAAGTGCAGTAAGGCCTTGATATGCGGTACATGCTCGATCAGCTGAGCCACCAGGATGCTCAGCCTACACAAGCTTTGAAGGAAAACTCAACCCTTGGACACTTTTACACTGTTATATAACATAGGAAAGTGCATATGTCATAGGGTTTCAGAAGCAAAAGTCCCTACTCATGTTGTCATTTACATCTTGAAAACTCAATTACACATACACAATATCAAACTGCACCGATGTGATGACTTCCAACTGTTGAAGCACAAAATTTGATGTTTGGTTTTCCTTGTCGGCCTGACCAACAGTTGCTTACCTCAATCAATCCCCAATTTTTGCATGCCGCACCTTTAAGGTATTTCTAGAGGTTTGATTGGCCATTGACTCCAGGAGTGTGTGTTGTAGTGTAATCTTCAAATAAATACTACTGTCCTGATATTCTGTCACTGCTATGCCAGCACAATCACAACCTAAACACTAAATCTTACAAAAAAGACTCCTAGACTCCTGTTCTCCAAACCATAACTCCAAATGTCTGGATGAGCATACGCTATCTGTTTCGCCCGAGCCTCACAGCGCTCAAAGGGATACGTATTTTGTGACAACTGACTACAAGGAGGGCTTCTCTTTAAAAATTACATTTTCAAAAGTACTGAAACATTAAAAGACTCCAGATTTATCATCAAATCTCATATCACATAGGCTAAGCTAGGAGCCATTGCCAGTCTTTGAGTTATGGTGGATCGTGTCCAACGCCCAGAGCAGCCCGGCATTTTCTCTCCCAGGACTTTACCTTCGAAGTAAACCAGCCGTCATGTATCCACTTTCCCCCTCTGTAGGATCAATTTGTGATGTTCAGCACATTTCTACAATTATTTTGTAATGAAGTGTTTTAATCAACTTCCACTACATTGCTGAACATTCTTCAACTACAGATATTGACAGTGATCATCAGGTTTTGGTGTCAGTCCGTCAGAATTAGAGAGCAACAGCTTCTCTCTAGACTCACAATTTTGCACCAACATTCAACAGTCACCCTAGAGGAAATTCAACATAGATGAGGCAGGGATATTATTTCCTCATCTGACAGCAGCCTCAGCAGTCTATAATGCAATGGAGCTACAAGACATGTTGCATTTTGCATAAAGGGGCGCAACTCGTTTTTTCTCACCTGTTAAAACTCTCTCCACCTACACCACATAAAACCCGTGGCCGACTGCAACACGTTCACACACGTTCCCTGGAGGTTGTCGAGGGGCATTCTAGGAAACACGGGAAATCACTTTGAGCAGAAACAGGCGCGGCAGGTTGAGGGAGAAAGGGGGCATTAAATCGTACTTCTTCACAAATTCACTGCCTATCACAGATTGATGAGTAAGAGTGGATTTTTTTCCTTAAAGCCGGAGGTTCAGCGATGAAGCATGGCGACTTTGAGGAGTTTATAGTGTTTGGAGTGGAAGCAGCTGGCTGTAGCCATTGGTCTTGGCAGGTTAATTGACTGTGAGCGGGTGAACACAATCTCATTTACAGCCAGAGTAAAATAGGGAGAGTTTTAGTGTACAGATCAATAGCAACACCTATAGATGTAATTAGATGGTGGGATTGTGTGTGTGTGTGTGTGTGTGTGTGTTTGTGTGTGTGTGTGTGGTGGGTGGACTGTGTCAAGCATCCCTGGATAGAAATAATGAGCTATGTGTATGGATTCGTGCAGTACGAATAAAAGAATATGAGTATGCTTGCGCGAGAGTTTGTGTATGTGTGTGCAAAAGCTATGTTTTCTCGCAGTTACGCTGCAAAAACATGCATCTTGACAAGCCACTTATGCTCATAATCAGTGTTAAAATCTTAATTTTCGTCAAAAAATCTGTCAGTGAGATGACATAATCCCACTTGTTTCCAATGCTGATCAAATTTTTTTCTTGAATTGTGTCATTTTTTTATACTAGTGGGCTTATTCTGCCTTATTTCAACATTTTTACTTGTTCGTAGAGAAATGTGTGAATGTGAAACTACATTGGAAACAAGTGGAATTATTGCATCCCACTCGTTTTGACTCATTTGTGCTAGACAGACAAGGTTATAACACTGACTATGAGTGCGAGTTTGCAGTGTAAATCACCTTGTTAGCTCCAGACGTCCAAAGCACTGTATGTGCCCCTTGTTAAAACACAAACATTTGAATTTCCCTGTCATCTGAACTGTTTTAATTGCCAGTTAATCTGCCAACACCATCAACAAGTGAACAACAGAAAGTTTTGGCACCCGCCTTTTAATAAAGTCAGCCATTAATGGTCCTTTGTACCTCTGATAAGACTAAATCAATCTCCTTGTGAGCGGGTAGCAAAGTTTGACTGTAGTTCATTAATTCTGCTTTATTTGCTATGGCACACAGGCCGTTAAAATCACATGAATCTCCGTCTCCCTCTCTCATTTCAGCTGAATGACTAATGATATATTCCATTTTGTGCCACTGCAACTGGGAAATGACAGGTGTGATTTACTGCTTTTAAAAGTGGGATGGGGAAAGCGTCAGGCTGACACACACACACACACACTCAGATCCTCAGCTGCAGCGTGATGTAGAGAGCACACCACCGCCTCGTAATCTGCCTCCTCAGCTCACAGTTGGAGCAGAATTACAGTACGCTGCTCTCACAATCCTCCCAATGAGCTCTTTTATATGAAAAAGTGACTGTGACTTCCGCTGCTACGGCGTGTGAGGAAGAACGAGGGTGTTATTATTCCGGTACCTTCCACAGATGTGATTGCTTCCCCTCTCGAGGACACGTAGAGTCTCAGGCGAGCGTTCGCGCAACCTGTTATCCCTGCTCTCTTATCGCCAGTCGCCACATCGGTAATTCTTTAAGCATCTATGGAGAAGAGTGTGTTGAATGACAGCCCTCTCTTTCATGTACCCTCTTGACTTTCTCGCTTAATCCTCTCCCTTTGCCTCCCCTCTGTCTGTGTTACTGTAGGCTTTAATCTCTCTCTTTAAGAAAAAAAAAGGGCCTCTATTCATTTGTTTCCTTGTGTCCTTCACTTTCTCTACAGTGACGCCCCTCACTGCTTTGCTCGCTTTCACACCCTTCTTCCGCGTCTAAGGCTGAGCTCAAGATATTAAATTCATAAAAACCTTTTCAAATCAAACTGGCAAATCTCTGGCCTGATGCTGCGCAGAGATCAAGGCCCGCCTTCTCTCTTTCAACCTGTAAGAGCTCTGAAAACACTCACAACGGGATGGAAAGACAGATTGAACTTAAGGGCAGCACTCAGACTTCAGACACATGTGATAATAGTCATAAGATATGACTGACCAACATGCAGCTCTGCCAAAATCAGTTTGACATGCATGTAGTAGCTTGTTTTTAAACATTTTTTTTTTTAATAAATGTTAATAAATGTGAATTAAGCTATTTATTCAGAATTTTAAGGTGTCCTACACAAAATCATTTAGGGCTGATTGCAATAGTGGTGGAACTAAGATAAAGAGCTGCAGGTAAAATGTACGACAAAACAAGACGCACTTACGCATAGCTACCTTAAAGGACAATTCCACTCAAATTCAACCTGTGCAGCTCTTTCATTTGCTGGAGTTCTGTATAATACGGCTAAAAAAAAAATCCTTGGCCACCGAACTGGATGGGTTCCTCTGTAAATTGAAAATTGCATTGGTATTCTGCCATTTTTACAGTGATCCATCAGCCCCTGCTGGTTGGTGGAAGGATGCAAGCGCTGGAGGCTTTACTTCTTTTGGACACCGAGGAGAGCTGAATTGAGGGCAACTGGACTTGTTAGCAGTTTCTTGAAGACATTCAACTTCTCATCCAAGAAGCTTCCTCAGACTACAGAGGAAGATTTGGCCTACAGACAAGCCCAGGTGCCCTCGATTCAGCTCTCCTTGGATAACCATGACCTGGATGACTGAGAACTTTCACAGACTTCTTTTGCAAATGGAAAATAAAATCAAACTCACAAGTGAAAAGTAACTAAAGAATGTATCAACATTAGACACTGGGCTTTGCATGAACGAGCAAGTCAGATTTGGACACATTTTTGGTTCTAGTGATGTTTGACTCTTGACCCATACGAACAGCACATTAGACTATGGGGGAGCTAAATTACAGATTGTTACAGAGAAGTGCCTTTGCCAACTTGTTGCTGTTCTCAGTGTTATGTGGTGGCCAGATAAACTACCACTGTGTACATTCAAACAATATGAAGCACCATCAACACCATCTCAAATCACGACACTGTTGCAATATGATTTATTCAATTCAAAATATCTTACTGATAAACTGAAAAACCCCTCGGTGATGAATGCTTTCTTGCCAGTGATGAAGCCTTTCACATGCATATTGAGTCTGAGATTGCACTGTGAGCGCAATCTGCAAATTTTCTCCAAAACCACTGATTAGCTCATTTGAAGACACTCTCCAGCTGGCATCCCTGTTGGTGACAATATGTGTGTGTATAATGTTACTTTGGGAGAAAATGTTGCTTTAGCGGCAATATTTTTTTTAAAAACTCGCAACATCTCAGTGCTGCCATCAACACCTGATAGCACGTCATTTCCTCTCAAAACAAGGAGAAACAGAAGCCGGCGTTGTTGTGGAAATCAGGGTTACAGGTCAGAGTTCATCGCTGGCTAGAAGCTATGAAATGTCGGATGCTGCTGTTGCATTTCGTGCCACAATCAAAACAAATGCACGCCAGGAATGTACAGAAACACAAACGAAAATGTACGCCTACTGCAATGTCGGGCGTGTGTTGCATATTTGGAGCGTTTTCACCACTCACCTGCTTTCTGAACACCTGCAGCTCTGCACTCATACACTATATTTTACTCTGTATGTATGTGTGTATGTATGTGTGTCATTTTCCCCACAGTCACAGTCACCCAGTCAGACACTTCCTCAGCCAGAAGAGTAAAACTTGTAATTCATTTCGTCATTCCCGTTCCTCAGCCATTGCTTGATCACCTTGAGACTCTCTCTCTCTCTCTTTCTCCCTCTTTCTCCTCTCTCTTTCTCTCTCTCTCTCTCTCTCTCTCTTCAAGGGATTGTCTGAGATTCAGTCGGTGTGTGTTTTCATGCCAGTGGGGCGGATATGACTGACATCCCAAAAGTAAGATGGATGGAGAGAGATGGAGAGAGAAATGTCATTCACACCTGACGAATCAAACTTTGATGCAGCAGGTTTTTCAAACATACATCCTTCTGAGACACAAACAAGAATACAATCACACACACACACACACACACACACACCTGCACATACAGAGCAAATTCAATCTTTAATTTCATTGTCCCACTTGAGCATGAGTATGCAGGCACGTGTTTTGGATCACTGCATTTTAATTCCAATCAATAACCTACCGAGCCTTACTGTATGTACCAACGCAGCTGCAGTGGAATTAATGTTTCTGAGCTGCAGGAGGCAGAGTTAGGACACCATGCTGAACATTTGCGCCAGAGAGACCAGTGTGACTGACAGCTCAGAGTATTGATTGCAGTAAATGTGTGTGCGTGTGTGTGTGGGGGGGTATATGCACACACACCCACACACCAAACGCCATTCAAACACCCTTTTTTGGGGGGCTTGAAAGACAGAGATGATGGAGAATGTGAAAAAAGCAAGAAAAATGAAGATAGGGAGAAGAATAGAAAAGAATTAGAGTTTAAAAAAAAGAGAGAGAAAAATCAACCCATATATAATGACGCCCACACACACACACACACAAAAACATGCACAAAGAGTTCAGGGGCCAGATACATAAAACTTTGTATAGGTTCATAACTGAGCACAAATATGCATACATGTTGTTTTCATTAGATTTATAAAGTCATTCGCACGCATGGCTCGGCTTCATAAAGTCTCAGTCTTTGTGTAATTTTTCACATGTGCACGAGCCTGAAGCCCACTCACACAATCGGCAACAAACGGAGGTTGACACACCCCTAATTAGCTCATTTCTATAGAAATACCTGTTGCTGCTCATTCATTTTTTTTTTTAGAAATGAAAACTCAAGGTCCACCAAAGCCACCACTGCTGCATATCATTACACACAGCCCTATCCTATATATAGCGCTCATCATAATGACTATAAATTGATCACACATGTGCCTCTAAATCTACCCATAAGTCCGTCTGTATTATGTGTGACACAGTGCAACACACATATTCTCACCCATAATTATATAATTAAAAAAAGATGAATAGACTCGTACAAAATCAGACATGCACAATGAAACTGAATATTAAAAAAAATGAGTATATGGAAATAATAAACTTACAATAATAATGCCATATAAATTCCTACTTTCATGTTTTTTCTATCACGTCTCCAATAGCCTGCAGCCCAAACTGTGTGTACGCATGGTGTGTCTGCGGGAAGGCACTCATATTCTCTCCGCACATTCTTTTTCATAAATATCGACTTCTATGAAGAAAAAAAGTGAGTGCGTGTTTCTGTGCATACACAGCGTTTATATATCTGGCCCCAAGAGTAAGAGGCTTGTTACACCACGGCATATGAAAAATCTATTACATGTGTTATCCAATTAATCTATTTTTGAATTTATTTTTCCTAACAAACTAGGTCTGAGATGACGTCCCAATATGTTAACTTCAAGGTCTTCTGCTGTAAAGATGGCACTGAGTATCGCCACCTCGTTTTGGCTCCTGACCAACCTTGCGGTTTTTTCCTTATTTTGTGGTTATTTTGCATAAATTCCACCTCCAAGGTAGCCAGCCACTGGAGGTATGACTGTGGCATATTATTAGACATCAGAGATTCGATGACGAGGATTTTTTCATCGAGATCCCCTGCTCACTCCGACCGCAGAGGTCATCTTTCATCTATTCATCTTTGAGGCACTACTGCAACGAAGACACCAGAGTTTTGGTGCTAGTGAGGCTGAGATCACAAACTAAGCTTCCCCAGCTCCCTAGCATTGTACTAGCTAATGTGCAGCTGCTGGATAACAAGCTGTACAAGCTGAGAACAAGGATCATCTTCCAGTGGGAATGAAGGAATGTAACACCATCTGCCTTATGGCGACTTGGCTGATGGTGGATATTTCAGGTCATGCCATCGAACCATCGGGGCTCTCCGTGTTTCATGCAGACAAGACTACATAACTCTCCCATAAGGGCAAACCTCGGGGTGAATGTTTTATGGCCAGCAATGCTTGGTGTGATTCCTGTTTTTCTGCTTTATTTGATAGTGACAGTAGACAGAGACAGGATTCCAACCAAAGCTGCTGCAGTGAGGACTTTGCCTTGATTCATGGTAGACGCTCTACCAGGTGAGCTACTGGGGCAAACTCATTATAGGACTGTTTTGACCACTGGGACATCTTCCATGAGGCAACAGATGGTGACATTAATGTATACACACAAACAGTGTTAGGATTTATCCCAACAAAAGCAGTCCAGGTTTGTCCTAACCTAAACCATGGATTAAGAGCACTGTGCAAGCTGCTCTCAATGCGCGAGACATTTGCAGTATATGTACTCTGTCTTACATACATGCTCTTACTTACTGTTGCAACCTTCATACTTACTTATGCTGTTTGTTGCGGAGCCACAACCAAAGCAATTTACTATTACACTTGTATAATGAGATGTTAGAAGACATGAGATGTAAGAATTGTAAATCTTAGTGCTAAGCTAACATTTTTCATTTTTTTTTAAATCACAGCTTAAAACTTGTTCTTTGCCACATCCGCAAATAAGGAAATCCTAAGTAAAATATTAGAATGTCAAAGTGAAGTACCCAAAGAAAAATATTAAGAAAAAGCAGCGCTGACTTCAGACCAAGTTTGAAACAGTAATTTTGTACCCCAATACATTTCCTCATTGTTCTGGCAAAGCAATGAAAGAGGAAACTCACTGATCAAAATGTTTGCTGATTATGAAGTTTTAAATCTGATTATCTTTTTTTCAGTAAAAAGTCAAACTTCAGACTATAACATTCATTCTTTTGCCTTTAATATTTTAGCTATGTAATGACAAAAAAAAAAAACATGACATAAAAAAGTTAATTCAAAGCTTAGCCTAACTTGTAGCTGAGAGTCTGCAATTTCAGCCAAAGCATTTTTTTTCTACATCCACCAGGGGGCAGAGCATTTGTGTTCACAAATGGAGTTTGTGCTACCGGCATCCTCTAGTGGTCAGAAAATCACTTAGTGCAGCTTTAATTGCCTAGTTAAAAAAAAAAATGTTGGAGAAGTCATCAAAAAGTCATCAACTGTAATGCCATTACACCAAAATTGAAGTGAAACCACATTATCCCAAAATGACATAACTTTGGTGAAATCCAAATAGTATCATCATTTGTTACATTTTAAAAAGGGTCTCATAATCTGTAACTGATTGCATTTCACAAGTAACCCTCCCACACACACACATTAAACAAACCCATATACTTTGAACACATGCAGCCCTCGGAAATCCATTTGATTTGATTTGAGAAGTCTCTCTGTATCACTGTTCCCTCTCAACTGCGTCCCTGTATTTCTCATTATTGTGACACAACGGTGATTAGTCTTGTTAACTCCACCGAGCTCACCGCTAGACATTCATTTAATCTCTTAAACAGGAAGGTGCACCCGAGCCATTAATGGAATTAGATGCCACGTGTGGAGAGGAGAAAAAAAAGGAGGGGGAAAAAGTCGAGTATTAGACATCATTTCAAACAAATGAGATGCTTTGAAGTCTCAAATACATTATGGCTCTATAGTACATCGTGATGCAGAGAGAGTGCACTCTCAGGCCACCAGCTCTGCCGAGGCCTGCAGATTTGAATGACTCTAATGTATGCCGACACATGAAAGGAGAGATATAAGCATGTGAAAAGACTCTCTCCTTGCATCTTTAAGTTTCCAGCTGGCTTTGTGTGTCCACAGGGTAATCTCTCTCATGTTAACGCCCTTTCTCCATCTCTCTCTCTCTCTCTCTTCACCTCTCTAATAACACTCTCCCTCCATCTCTCTCCCTTGTTCTCTCTCTGTAGTACCATAAGTCTCTCTTTCACTCTCTCTCTCTCTCTCTCTTTCTCTCTTTCTGCCTGGCATGTTGCCTTCCAATTATATTCCCCCTCTACTGATTCAGAATGCATAGAGCCCAATCTCCACGTCTGTCAAAGTATCCCCGGGTTATGAAATGACTCAACTCTCTTTCCCTTACTTTTTCCCTTCTTCCTCTCCCTCTTTTTCTCTCTCTCCCTCTCTCTCTCACCCCCCTCTCCATTTGCTATTCTTCCTACCATCATTTCTTCCTCTCCCTCTCCCACGCCCCTCTCTTTCCCCCCTCTTTGCATCACTCTTCCGCTTCTTCTCCTCTTTCTCTTAATTACCAGCCTCCTCAGCAGTGAGTAATGAATACATTGCCGTCATGTTTTATCTCTGCGGCCTCGATTTTGACGTTTTCCCCACCCCTGCCTTCCGCCATCACGGCAGCGCGGAGGAAGGAAGGGATAGATGGAGGGAGGGATAGAAGGGTGGTGGAGCGATGGATGGATGGGCACTGAAGCTTTGTTTCAAAGCCAAACCCATAAATGCCATATAAAAACTGATAGAAAGCGTACACAAATCGCAATATTTTGACAGCAGAGTGCATTGTGGACTACGGTTAACCCTTATAAACTGTTTTATAACATTTGCTGGCAAACCCTCTACACATAGCATTTTACTCTCAGCTGTCACCATCGCCATTTACATGGAGTCCTATGGGAAGTGGCTGTTAAACACTTAGAAAGGGGCTGATCTTAAAGCCCTGCCGACAGCGTTTTTTTTTTTTTTTGTCCTCTTCCTCCCAGTTGAAATAAGTTCAACTTTTCAGAAAAAAACAGCCAGTGATGTCCCTTGCTTTTTATCAGCTGATCAGTCACAAAAAATATAGAACTGATGGTGTTGACAGTGTGTTGTTTTGTTATTTCTTTCATAACAGCCCCAAACAACAAACCAACAAGCAACCACGAAATAACTTTTCGGGGAAGAAGGATAGAAGGATAGAAGGAGGGAGGCAGTGATGCTGCGAGCTTGGCATCTTTTATTGTCAGAATACTATCAGTGACATCTTGCTGCCAAATTAAATGTGATTATGAATTGATATTTCTGACTTAATGCTTTCAGCTGTCATTTTGCGAGGATTTGAGTCACTCAGGCTTCACTGCCCTCCGTCTTTGCTATATTTTCGTCCTCTACTTGCTCTAAAAATTCTCCTGTCTTGCCCAATAACAAAAACAAACAAGCAAACAAAAACAAAAAACACCCTTTTATAGCTGCATATTATTTAGTTCTAATATTCTATCATCATACCTGCTTGCAAGGCCAATTTTTTTGCATTCAAAACCTCTGTATCCTCCACAACTGCCTCTATTCTCTTTGACAGGGGGAATGTAGAAATTGAGCATCTATAATTAAAAAAAACAAAAAAACTTTTGCAAGCAAAAAACTAATTATAGCCAAAATTTGCTTCACTTTTTCTTCACCAAAACATAGTATAATTTGTTCTGGAATTTTCATATTTACAAATTACACACATGGCAAATTTGCATACAATTAAAATCACAGACGCCCTTGAATTAGTAGAAATCACTTTCACTTCACGTCACTGGGTAATGATACTCCCATGCAAACAGGGCTACAAATGATTAATGATTCATTTATTTTCAAGGCGCTATTGCTATTAATTCTGTATTCTTTACTATTGCTTCGCTCTGATGTTGGAATTACACGGTAAAAGTTTGAGCTTATTCTTCCTCTCCACTCGGTGAAAGTCACTCTGGAGGAGAGCGTCAAGCATAATGCTGAAAATGTAAATGCAATGTAAAAGGAAAGTCACATTTTCACACCGGCAGAGTTGGGAAACAGTGTGAGGAAGGTCACGTAAGAAGGACTGGACTGGCAGTGGTCACATTTTAAGTGGCCTGGTAGAATTCTATTATCTATCGAAATGAAATGAAATTCTAATGAAATTTCTACATGTGGCGGCATTAAGCTCCGTTGCTCATTATTCCAAAAGGACATTCAGAGAGAGGACAGTGGTCGGGGATGTAACTGGTCTGAATCTTGTAATAACTCTCATTCAGCAGTCACTTAAAAAGGGGCTAAATGCAGGTTTCTTCAATGGACCTTAATTGGTCTGTGATATAGAGCAGATTACTGTGTATCGATGGAGACTAGCGGCGCTGGGGGCTTAAATGATAGAGTAGCGGGCTTGTGTCTGGATGGTAATTTCCATCCACGTATTGGTTAAGAGAATCGGAATGGGACAAGCGAACAAGAATCAGAGTCTCTTAATTTACCAGGGGCAATACATTGAAAGTGATTGGTTTTGATGATATGGGTGCAGGAGCAAATCAAGAGCTCCTATAGGAATCTAAGGACATAATGGCACAGTACCATCGGAGGAAGAGGACAATGCAAGGCAGTTATTAGATGCAAGGTACATTAGACCCCATACACACTTTGTTTTAACATCTAGGTGGGATAACTGGATCACGGGTGGCTTGGAGATGCGTTTTGATTTGATTTGATCATTCAAACCACCTTCGAAGGCAATTGGCAGCGCATGGGCCACCCAGGGTTTGCACTGTTAAGATTAATTTGTCCCCAAGCGTCCCCAGCAGTATCAACTTGTGGCTTTGTGGAGGGAGGGAGTAATTGATAGAGTAGGCTGTTGGTGTGAAATTAATATTTGAATGAAGCTTGTTCAGGAAATGACAAAACAGAGAGCTTGGGCACAACTGCTTTGTTAATGATCCAGAGACAGAGAATAGGATGGGTGAAGAGCATGGCATATATATGTTGTCAAGAAATCCGATCACAAGTGTCACACATCTTGTGATCACAAGTGTGTCACAAGATGTGTGGGAGACACATCTGAGATGCATGACATCGGCAGGTGTGGGCGGTGATGTGTCTCGGCTGTCGAATTGCAATTTGATAATTTGAGGCATTACAGAAGAAAAAAAAGCTTTGCAAAAGTTCAATCAGAAAGCCTCTGTTGTGCATTCTTTCTGAAGTCACATGCATTGATTCCCTTACAGCCGTTTTAAATTCTGTCTCTCCCTGTCCTCAATCCAATCCCAGCTTGATATGAATCGTTGTTAGCGGGTTTCTTGGTCTTCACCACCACCTATACTGTTCCTATACCGTATATTAACATTCATTCTTTATGAAATCGCCACCCATGAATATCAATTTCCTGCCAGACTCTAAGCATCAAAAACTATTTTTTTTCTCCTTTTCACATCTAATAAATATCCCTCTACTTCAAGAATTCGCATTGTCTCTTTTTTCCTTCTATTAGTCTATCCTGATTGAACTGCATTCTCTCCATCAGCATCTACCACTGGGGTGCCACTGAGCAAGAATTAACCAACCAACATGAGAAGCTATTTTAGCTGCTCATTAGGCACCAGTACAGCACACTGATGTGTCCCAAAGGAAAGCTACATATTATTACTGAACAGTACCTACCAATACTCATCTCCACAATGTACTGCTCTGGTAGGTAGTATGACAGAAATTCAAAATAATATAACGATCACGGGAAATGAGGTGACACGTCTTGATCATGTGAGCTATGTCATGTGACCTTGTGATGCCCTCTAACTTCAAACTAACAAACAAATATATAAACATATATAACAAGTGATATTTCAGTTTATTTTTGGTTTTGTGACCTTCTCAGTTACTGTTGCCCCTTGAGTAGTTCCTCCCTTTCCACAACACACTGCATTATGCTTTTGGGACACAACTTGAGATTGCACTGTGCAGCCATGTTGGGTGGATGTCAGACAACTCAATGCGAGGTTAAAGCAGGCTGAGATTAACAAAGCTTGTCAGCTCAGACAAGTTCACATGGAAAATGTTAAAGGTGAAAGTAAAGTGAACCAATCAAACATGTCCAGGGAATCTTCTTTTTCACTTATCATTAGCCTTCCTGAAGCTCGCTTCCTTGGATTTCCACATTTTCCCTCAATAGGGGAATTTTTTGGCTTTCACTTACGGCGAAGCTGCGGATTATGTTTCCCCACTGAAACACAGAGTGAAGGCGACAAATGAGCAGTTGACAAATTATTGAGCTCTCTAAGGCAACATTTCAGCTACTGAAGAGACCTGTAGAAACCATCAAGAATTGAATTAAAAACCACTGCAACAATTTCATTTACAAAATCTTGCATTGCACAAGAATGTATTTGCATGCTTACCCACTGGTTTTGAGAAAACTATGATCTTCTGAATAAGACCAATGATACGTGGATTGCTACCAAAAACATATCCCTAACTTCACAGAGCACACAATCATTTAAATGGACAAGCAGACTCTCCCCTTTCATCAATTGTGGATGAACAAATTCAGTGTCTGAATCGTGCCCACATTTTGTCATTTGGTCTGAAAAAGTCTCTGTTGTCAGTATGTTACAGCTAAACAGTTAAATTTGTTTCCACTGGGACCCTTAACAGGTTGCACCTTCCTAGTCACATTCAGATTGACAGCTCAAGAGACCAGTGAAAGTTTGGTGGGTGGATCTTAATAGCTCCACCCCTTTTTCCAAGGACCTTCTTCCAGGCTTCCCACTCTGGAGGAGAAAGTTTGGGAATGGGGTCCTTTACCATTGTTTTATATGACAGATATCAGCAGCACTTCCTACTGTAAACCACAACAATGTCAGACATGACATGCAAATACTTATATCCAGGGCCGGCTCTAGCCATGTTGGTGCCCTAGGCGAAATTACTCCCTGGCACCCCCCATCCTGCCACCACCCAGCCCCCATTACTGGGTGACAACCGGTAGTATGTTCGGCTCATTCACAGTGCCTCTATCCCGTGCACCTCATCCATGCCCCTATATTGCAACACTTATGGTATAAAAAAAACATGCCCCAAATCCATCACCAAGATTGAGGTGTCTTAAAAAATTAATGCTTTGGACTTATAGTTTCAATGTATATCATGAATTAACGCGCAGTGAGGTCCGTGGCTGGGTAGGCTGGATCAGCCAGAGCTTAAATCGGATAGTACATCATGTATACAAAAATATATATTAAGTAGAACTCAATATTAAAACCACTGCAAAGTCAATCAAGTTGCTGCTGTCAATAATGTAGTTATTGACATCGGCGGATTATGGCGCATACACAATCACTGCCAATTAATTATCTGAGACATACAGTCACCTGCATTTCTGCAGGATTTACAGTCCATGAGCTCCCAAAGACAAGATCAAAACAAGAAATCAGCTGAATCTCAACAACACAGGACTTCCAGCTCTTTTAAATCTCCCTGTTAGCTTTTACCTTTTCGTTGTGTGCACTGATGTGGAGCCTGAGCTGCTCATCCA
>OMLB01041111.1:1574-12800 GCA_900302555.1 Myripristis jacobus
GTGCCCGGTTTTTTTTTTTTTTTTTTTTTTACCAGTTGACGATGAAACATGCCTCAGTATGTATAATGTAAAGTGTTTTGTTTAAGTTTTATCCACACATGTACATCATTACTCCAAATGAAAATCTATAAAAATCAACAGACATAATTGTGATATGGTTCTCTTAAAATGATAAAATGTTAAAGTAACTGAATTGCTGAGACACCAAAGGCAACAAACTATGGTACTCCCACAGGGTTCATTTTTTCCCCAAAATGGCACAACCCCCAATTTTTTTTTTTATATTATATTATATTATATTTTTTATATTATAAAATATAAATTTAAGCCCATGTGGTCCAGCACAAATGTGACATTGTACTTTGTCTTTTTCACTGGTGGAGTCAGCTAGAGAGAGAAATCATCTTGTTTAGTTGTTCAGTGAGTCTATCTGAATACCGCATTACCTTCATACTTGTCATGCTGTAAATGTGGCATCCAATCAAGGTGGATCATTAAATATTCTATTGACATCATTATTAAGTGTGTCTGTATATGTAAGCATACATCATGTAAGTTAAATGTATTATTATTAAGTATGCAAGCATATATTTTTTGCATGCTTGTGTCGAGACCAGTCAAAATGTTGCATTACAACCAGCTCCCATTAAGGATTTCCCATTGAAAACTAGAGTAGTGCTGATAAATTATACATTAAATGTATAATTAAACCTATCCATCACATGAGAGGTGCATGACAATGACTACAATTTTTAACAAAAGGCAAATATCAGCCCAGTAAATTTGCAAACTGATAAATCAATCTCACACTAACGGCAGAGAACACAACATTCATTCAAAATAATTTTTTTTAGCACCTTCTCTTTGAGCTAAAAATATCCTTTCACTGAAGCCCGTTTCCAAGTCAAACTTACACCAAACAGCTGAGGTCGGCCAGGTCGTCGATGAAGTCAAACAGCTGACTGATGTCGTACGTTATTGATGGACTGTTGGGGTTCATTCGCTTCAAATGCTCCTCATACATCTTACACACACCTGTGCAGGGGACACAACAGATATTATTCCCCTAATCTTTTAATAAATCCATTGCAGAGGAATGACAGCGACACAACAAACATATTCTGCTGTTCACGAATTTATTTAACTGGTAATTGTGAGCTTTATGTCTAAAATGCAAGTGCTAGTTTAAATCTATAAACTCTAATTTTATTAGAGCTGGTCTAATAGAAGCCAAATTTATACATCTCAGGTTCTCATTACAATTTGAAGGCAATATTTACATGTACAATGTACCACTATATCAGGTTCACCTGCACAATCTAGTCCAATCTAATCAAACTGTTGTGCTATTAAGTTTCCTTTCCTGCTGCCTATAATGCTCAGGTTTTCTTGTTGTCAGAGTAATAGAGGTGTTCATTCAATTCTATGTTTGGCATTGAGCTCATAGTTAGTGCTGCTGTTGGAATGGACTGCATTTTATTGAGAGCTGTTTCCAATATTCTGTCCCCATCTGTGTATATAAATAGGGATGACAAAAAATTGGAAACACCTCTCAATATAATGTTGTCCAGTGCAAGACCTCTGGAAACGACAACCTCAGTAATAAACATAGAATTAAATTTACACATTCTCCAACAAAAACCGAACATTTTAAATTTGTTAAAAGGTAGAATTTATGGGCGAGCTGTTGCACTGAACTGCATTCGATTGTACAGGTGGAGCCAATCAAGTGGCCACTGAATATATGTGTAAATAATGTACACAGAAATAAGAAAAGAAAGTATAACAAATGATATTGGCAGATCTCAGGTATTTTATATGGATTTGTCCTAATCAGATAAGACATTGTCTGGTTTGCTAGGAAGATGTTTTTTTGTGTAAGACTTGACTGTCCTGAATAAAACAGAATATTACGGCTGAACACACATTGTATTTTAAGTAATGCTCAACAAACAAGGTCTTCTTCTTCTTCTTCTTCTTTTTTGATGAAATGACATAAACTTCCATGAACTTTTGATTACTTTCTGTCCTGAGTTGGTTTTAAAACAGCTACAGGGTATATTAAAGTGTTTTTTGTCACACAACCATTCCATGTGAAAATGTAAACACGATGTCAGCAATGGATAGAAACAGATTTAACCTTGGTAGAAAATGAGTAAATGAACAAAATTCACTCACACATCATATCACCAGATGGCAAGTTTAGTTCTTAAAAAGCTCAGCGCACAGAAACACCTCTGCCTTACCTTCCATACACTCATTGACTGATTCATAGTCAGCGTACGTCCTTCCCTCTGGCCTCTTGGTGGGCTGCACCAGCAGGATTGTGTGGGACTGAGGGAGAAACACACGTTAGACTGTGCTTGGAAAACTCATTTCAACCATGTTTTCACTGTAAAACTTGTTATATTCAAATGTAGACTCAAAACACTCGTGACAAAGCTTTCTGCAGTGAATTTACAACTTCATTTGTCACCAACCAATCTTCATAAAACTCAGAAACCTAGACAGATGAAGGCACTAAGTACAGTAGGTTGATTTTAATATCTGTGAAAAGCATGGCATCCCCCATACCTGTCTGATAAATGCAGAAAGATGATTAAACACGGATTAAAAACACCGAGAGAAGCAAATTAGTCCTGTTGTAAGGCCCTCCACATAGTTAAAATTAACACTAATGTTTTATTTGGTCACAAAAAATAATATTAGCAGGTCTGGTGAGGAGAACCATCCCCCCACTTAACGTTAGATGCTAATGCTAATGCTAACCTGGCATCGTTATCGAACACCTGATCTGCTGCTTTAAGACTTAAACTCTCGTGATTTTCGCCACAAAACAGTAAAGTTTGTCCCTAAAAACGCGATGTCGCTTCATTACATACTGACCATGTTTTTTCGAGAATCTGTTATAGTTTAGTTCCCCAGATTTCCAGCTCCCTGGCGTCTTCTAGGACCGAAGAGCTGACCTTTGACACCGGAAGAATAACTAACCACAGCCCCCGTGCTTCGAATCCACTTCATAATTGTTTTATTTTGGTGGTTTTCGGGTCATTGTTGCCTTAAAAACGACATATTTGGTGGACAAAGCCAATTCAAAACGACAGCAGTGTTCTGTTTAATTATTTTTTAATTATTTATTTATTTTTTAAATTTTGCTAAACCAAAATAAATAATAATAATCGGTCAAAAGTCAAAAACAAAACTTTTTTATTAATGTTTTTGGTTTGGATTTTTTTTAAAAGGCATGAACAAAGCACACTGTTAACAAATAGATGAAGCATTTAGGCGTTAATACATAAAAAAGCGAACGAGAGAAATACAGCACAAATAAAACAAACCACACCAAAATAAACAAATATATACATTAATTGAGATAATTAAAAAAACGCGATTGTACCACACCGAACTCACTTAACGATACTGAAACTACTGCATTCGTTAATTATTTCGACGTCAAAACCTGTAAATTAAAAAATCTGTAAATGTAAGTCTTGAATTTGAAAGTCTTCCCAGCGCAGCGTGAGCCGGAAGTAGCTCACGCTAGAAACCGGATGCTCAGTGAGAAGACAGGAACAATAAGACGAAAAAAGAAAAGTGCCCGGGTCTTAAATAGATTTGAAACCACATCAAATCGGCCAAATCAAAGGGCAACTGACTGTCAGCCGTGCCAGGTAAGCCGACACTAAACGAGCTGTCATTTGAGACACTAAACACAGTCTGAAATGTGCAGGTTAGCGAGCCAAGACGGCCGCCGTTGAGCCGTTTTTTTTGCATTATTGGCTAACTAACGTTACCACATTAACGCTACGGCTAAAACAACCCCACCTACTCCGTGTCAGCGACTGCACTACACCTCTTCGCCTCGGCTAACTAGCACCCAGAAGCTCCCAGACATTCGTTAACGTCAGCTAAGTGAACTGGCACCGAGGCTCCAGGAACTAATTGTGAATTCTCCGGCGTTTAATCTTTAACTACTTGGTAAAGCTAATTCCCCGTCCGCCAAGCTAGTCTCCATGCCCTGGGTTAAACAGGCTGCTCTCTAACGAGGCTGGTGCCGTTGCCAAAGCACGATCTGTCACCTTAGATAATGAGCTTTTATTTTAAAATTATTATTATTATTGATCATCTTGGGTTGATGTGGATGTGATGCCTATGCCTATGATGTGATGCTGGCACCTTGTCCTGCCTTCAGTCTCTGACATGATTTAAATGATCTTTATCAGGGGTAAATATCATATTCACTGCAGTATGTGATTTATGCATGATTTCAAATTGTTTTTCTTATTTTGTTATTTTGATTCATGCTAATGTGAAGTCTTTGGACCTCCTGTGTGTTTTCTGGGGGGCTATATCTCTGCCTTGTGTTCAAGAAGCGACACATTTCTGTATCTAGAAATGTATATATTTGTCTATTCGCTTAGGTTATTAACTGTGATAGTGTGATGCATTGTGTGTATGAGAATTTGTATGTGAATGCTCCTTTTTGTGTGTGTGGGTTGTTTTTTTAAAAATTATTATTATTATTATTTTGATTTCTCATACTGTCATGTGCCTTCCTCAGAAACATTCTGTGTGTCATAAGCTAAATTTCCTCCCTTATTCTCTCGCTCACCAGGACAGAAGAATTGGGTTTGCATGTGATGACAAGTGACTGCCAGGCCAACCATGGCGAACAATGCAGAGGATATTGAGAGCAACATGGTCAGTATAAAAGAATGGATCACCGTGTTAACAGTTCAGTGATAATGCATTTCCTAGTGATTGCCTCACCCCTTTTTTTTTTTGGTTGCGATGTAAAGCTCAGTGTTTTGTAGGAGCTGCTTGAACATGAAGCAATCAACAGTTGCCTAGTCAGTTTCTGACACCACACACCTGGCAGTGGCTTGAGCGTGTCATTTATGTAATAAATAAAACTTCTCCACGGTATTAGGCCTGTGGTTTGACGAAATACACATCATTGACCTTTAAGGTAAAAAAAAAAAAAATCCATGAGAATATCAGTGATATAAGAAGAATTATGTGGCGTATCAATAAGATATTTTAGAAAATGATTTTTTTAGTGTAGTCATCTTGCTCTTAAATTAAGGTGTGGCCTCTCAAGGCGAGCAGAGCAGTCAAAGTCCTCTTTCTCTGTCACAGTGCACTGACTCATGCTAGCCCTCGTCTAATGTTTTGTTTACTGCATAACAACTTCCTGTCTTAGTGTATGTACAGTACAACATTGTTCCTGAGGTTTCTCTGTGTCAACAACGAGCCAAATGCTGTCTTTGTGTCTTGGAGAGGCGTATTATAGTGAAGTTATGGAGGGCATGAGCCAACGGTTCTGTCTTTGTCAGTGGTACGACCTCGAGTGACTGCTTGATTTAACATTAATTGAGTAAAGCCGAGTATCTGTAGCATAATGGGGACCAGGAGCGGGCCTCTCTCCAGGTTTTCAGGAAACAACGCAGCGCCACACGGTGCACTCATTTTGTACAGTGGCTTGTTAAAGAGCCGAGGCAGCATTCACGATTCAGAACAGTCAATGGAGAAGACTGCCTTCACTTCTGTTGTACCTGGAGAGACCGCTGCGAATCTGGGGCTGCCTCGTGTTTCGACTTGTCAGGCAGCCTGACAGTTTTAGTTTGCAGAATCTCGATATGCCTCTTTGTTTTCGTCCTGAGGGGACAGGGCCTTGGGGTGAGTGGGAACGAGGGCGCTGTTGTTATCCTCATAGACTCTGGAGTGGTGTGTGTAAATGTGCCGCTCACGCTCTGAAATGCAAACAAGGACAGTCTGCTCACAGTTGGGTGTAACACAAGTAACATTTGAAGACATGGCTTTACAAAATCTGTGTTTCTCATTCATCTATTGTCTCTAAACACAGAAAGGGAAACGTCTGCACCTGTGAAAGGGCTTATATAGTTAAGCTGTTGTTATGGCTGCAGTTAGTCCAAAGATTTAATCAGCTCCCTTGTGTTCTTGTCGATACTGAGTGATGGGGGAATTCAAGTTGTTTTGATGTATGCAGTAAATTATATGGTTTACACAATCCCTTGTTATTGAATATTAGATTCAACATCATATATGGCTGTAGGTACTTGGGATATCACTAGAATAGATACTTAGGCCCCAGTTAATAACATTAATTTGAAACTGACACAACTTGATCCCTCACTCTGTAACTCTATTCTAATGTAGTTTTATCCTGTCTGTTTAAACACTGAAACGCTTAAAGTTGCGGTCATGTTTACAGGACTGTAAATCAAAATTAGAGCACCACTGTGTTTATTGTTACAGCAGCACATTCCATACAGTTCCTCTAATGTGAAATCAGTGTTTTGTTCAGCTGCTTTGTCGCTACAAGCCAGTGTTGTAATTGTAACTCAGTGCTCATATTTTAAGTTATCCCGATGGTTAAATACTTGTAGTGTCATATCAGGTACTGAGAATTTTTTATATTGTTTCCTTCTCTGTCCTTTTATTATTATTTGTAAGTGAGTCAACTCATAAAATAAACAGCCTTAAGGAGGTGAACCACCCTCGACTTGGTGGCAGGTGGTTCTTTGCCTCCACATCTTGCCTTGATTATCCCCTCCGTGTATGCCTGTATGTCACTATGCCAGTTGTTAAAATGTTTTTGCACTAGTATCACGCAGTCAAACTTCTGTTGATTAATT
The DNA here is from genome assembly GCA_900302555.1 of Myripristis jacobus. NCBI lineage: Eukaryota > Metazoa > Chordata > Actinopteri > Holocentriformes > Holocentridae > Myripristis > Myripristis jacobus. The sequence goes on from OMLB01041111.1 coordinate 8,234, forward strand.
GTCCTTGATAAATAAAGTGATTTTGACTGAGTTTTATTTCTCATTCTGACAGGGCAACGAGGCAACAGAGCCCAGTCAGCAGCCAGAGGAGGCTGGAGGGACCAGAGTGCGCTCCAGGGGAGGAGCAGGAGGTGGAGGGAATGGAGGAGGCGGAGGAGGTGGTGACGGGGGAGGAGGAGGAGGCGGAGGAGGCGGCGGCGGCAGTGGTGGTGACAGCGGTGCACCAGAGCAGAACGGGCAGCCCCCCGCGGCTCAGCCTCCTCGGGTGGTGGAGGGCGAGGAGGACGAGGATGAGGAGCTGACCTTGAAATACGGGGCCAAACACGTCATCATGCTGTTCGTTCCCGTCACCCTCTGCATGGTGGTGGTCGTGGCAACCATAAAGTCTGTCAGCTTTTACACCCAGAATGACGGGCAGAGACTGTGAGTGTGATTGACAGGGAAATGAGATGGAACTCATGCCAGATTTGAAAGCCAGTGACCTCATTTGCTTGTCTGAGCTTGAACGAAATGCAATAGGACATCAGTGCCACTAGGTGGGGCTAAAACAATATATACATAGTTTGAATACCAAGGTGGGACTGCAGAAAGATCATAAAGGCAGTCTTCATGAATACAGCATGAGGCACATTTACATTGCATTGTACGCCTTAAACTTAAACCTATCCAGATTGATTTGAAGTGTAAAAGCAGAATAAATTTAATTTCCAAGTTCACAGACTTTACAAGCAAGCAGTTCTCAGAGGAGCAAGGAGGAGCAGGTCAACATGAGTACAAATTCAGTTGAATGAGATGAATAAATAAAAGCCATAAAGACAGGCTTTTGTTTTTATCTATCACTTTTATTTTTCATGCCACTGATTATGTTGAATGCATCTCGTAATGATTATTGAGGGTCTTTTTGGCTGAATTGTGATGTCACCCACAGGATCTACACACCCTTCCCTGAAGACACAGACACAGTAGCACAGCGAGCCCTCAACTCCATCTTGAACGCCATCATCATGATCAGCGTGATCATCGTTATGACTCTGGTGCTGGTGCTGTTATACAAGTACCGCTGCTACAAGGTATGTGCTGCATTTGCTATATCACACTCTGACACACATTGTGGTTTCACCCACTGCAGACGTGGTTCGAGAAATGTGTCATGTAGGTTTTAACTCTGAGGGCTAGGGCGATTTTCAAGTCTTTTTCTTAATGTGCAGTCCTCCCTGACTACAGCTACATAAAAACAGTCTGTACAGCAAGCACACATTGAAAAATTCAGAGACTTTCCCACCTTATCAGGAATAAAATCAGGGAGTCGCTAAATGTTTAAATTTTTCATTCATTAACTCATTAAAATTCTCCCAATGCGTTCCTGAGTCACATTGCGTGTGTAGTGTGAGTGTTCATGTGTCCCAATGTGTCCCTGACAACACTGGAGGACTGCCTAGTTGCTTTGCAAACTGTTTGAGTGAAAAATGCATTTCACTGAAGCTTGTTCTTGTGAGATGATGGTATCTTCATCAGCTAACCCAAACCCTCAGGAGATGCATTTGAGTCACATGATAAATCCAGGTGTGATCGGCGATCTGTCTCGGCCGTCCACTTGAGATCAGATCAGCCATCTGGTACCCAAAGCAGTTAAAAACTTGTATCTTTTCTTTTCTCAGGTGATCCAAGGTTGGCTCTTCCTCTCCTCCCTCCTCCTGTTGTTTTTCTTCTCCTACATCTACCTCAAGTGAGTCCCGACCTCCGCCCTCTTTAAGCTTTTTTCCCTTCTGCCGGCACTCCCATCAAGTCCCATAAATGCCAACTTGTCTGATTTTTATTATGATTAAGGGATTTTTCCTCCATCGTGAGATCATTAAGCAGGTGTTTCTGACATGTCGCCTATGTGCTGTGCCCGACAGAGAGGTTTTCAAGACCTACAATGTGGCCATGGACTACATCACCCTGACGGTGATTATCTGGAACTTCGGCGTGGTGGGCATGATCTGCATTCACTGGAAAGGACCTCTGCGGCTCCAGCAGGCCTACCTCATCATGATCAGCGCCCTCATGGCCCTGGTTTTCATCAAGTACCTGCCAGAGTGGACTGCCTGGCTCATACTGGCTGTCATATCCGTCTACGGTAAATCCTCATTTCCTGTCCCGCTTTCTCTGACCTCTGGCACTGCAGCCTTTCAAGGAGGAAATCTGTGGTGTTCTCACATGTTCACAAAAATGTTAATTTATGCAGCAACATTCAGTGTTTCCTCTGTATGCTTTCAGCAGTTGTGTGCCATAACAGAAAGTCCTCTTCCACCACTGGTTAAAAAAGAAAATTAAAGCAACATTATTTATCCTATTTTAGGTCCTATGCATAGAATTGTCTTTTTATAGTGGGATAAAGTGTCCAAAGAAAAACATTTTATCACTCTGACCTTTGGAAAAAGCATGACAAAACTGGAACACGTGTGCAGCCGCAGCCAGAAATACTCCCTGTAACATTTATTGTGCATCTTTGCTCTATTATTATTTACTGTGGTCACCTTTTTCCTGTGGTGGTATTTTTATGCAATAAGGGATGACAAATTTCATCAATGGTGCACCGAAAGGAAGGATGTGGCTCAAGAGCTCAGACTTGCAAACAAATGTTTTAAGGAAGCGTGGGTGGAAAGACAAATCCACGAGGAAATGCGGGGGCGACAGAGGTATAAGCTGAACGTAAGACGGCCACCTTGCCAGCAAAGATAGGGACTGATTTCCTGTCAGCTGCTCCATTCCTGATAGGCAGAGGCAGAGTTGGACACACAAACCCTGAAAATATAGCCACATTGCATCTGATTATTTATAATAGGCAATGTAAAGCTGACCTGATGTGCAAATTTAATGTTTGAACAGGAGCTTGTTTGATAGAGTCAGTAAATTGGTTTGGTTTTGCTGTCAGACAGTGTACGGTGGCCATCAGGGACAAAGTCTGAAACCATGGATTGATTATAACCATGATTATATCCTTGCTATTCTGTTGTTATTCTCAAAAAGTTGCCAGCCGGTTGTCCTGTTAACTGCAGCATCCTGGGTTTGAGTCCAGCACATGACCTTTATCGCTCATCTCCCCCTTATCTTCTCTCAGTCTGTCCTGTTTCTGTTCACTTTCATCTGTCTTATAAAGACAAAAAACAACAGGTTAAAGCATGGCCAAAAAGCATGGAAGGTGACTATGATTGATGGATCTGTAATTGGTTATTTAACAGTCAGCAGTTGTTTGAAGTTGATATTAGGCCCTGTTCTAGATCAACTTAAATAGTCAAAATTTCATGGCACTTCTTGCAGTGTGCAGTGTGGCAAACCCAACCCATCAGGTGCACCAAAGGGGCCCAAATGAAACGCTACGTTAGGTTTGCAAATACTGTTCATGTGAAGTCTGATGTAAACTGCATTTACGAGGAGACATTACACATTTCAGCTGATACTCTGTGACTCACAGCGAGCGAACAGGTGGGGGCCCAGCGTCTTGCTTAAGGACAGATGGCTGCTCATGGGCACATTAACGTTTTGCAGGATCAAACCTGTTGGCTGTTATGAGACAAGTTCTTTAATGACTAGTCTGCCCTCCTGCTCCACCTAGTTCTTGTAAGAGGAGCCAGGAACAGCGTGTTTTCACTCAACCCTGGCCTCCTGTTATCACACATGTCATCTCTGCGCGCTGGTTTTGGCCTGTCAGCATCATTTATCTGACTTGTCTCCCTTTTCCGCACACAGATCTGTTAGCGGTGCTCTGCCCCAAAGGGCCTCTGAGGATACTGGTGGAGACGGCTCAGGAAAGGAACGAACCCATCTTTCCAGCGCTCATCTATTCTTGTAAGAAAACCACTGAATATACAGCTCAATTTCTTAATTTCCAGTGTGTAGCGGTAAGTAGAGTGGCACAGTTAGCAGCATCAACACAGGTGATGCTCTAAAGACGCCCTGGCTTATAAATCATATACTCAAAGTGTAAGAAAATGTGTGTTTGGCATAGACCCCAGCAGTATTTTTTTTTTTTTTTTTCTCAGTGAAAATGCAAATCGTGATGTAAAGATCAACATTCCTACTAAAACATTTAATCATATTACAGTCACAATATCTGTAAAATTATTGTCCTTGCCAGCCTGACAAGGACATCTTGAAGAAGTAAGACGCTTTAATAAAATTTCATTCATTCATTCTTTGATTTGAGCACCATGATTTTTTTTTTTAAACCATACTGTTCAGCGCAAGCTCCAGTAATTCCACGTGCCAGACACTGAACAACCAAAACTGTAGAGCGTCTGGCACGTGCATTTCAACTGTTTTGATGATGCAGTGATACAGCATTTTGCCACGACCAAAGATGGAAAACTTAGAATAAATGTTGCATAGTTGGAATAATATATAATGTGAATTGAACAGAATTTTACCTCTTCTTGGTATTAGCAAGTGCTGAAAATGCATCACTCTCAGCTGTATCTTTGAGTTCTTTGGCTCTATATGTGATTTGAGTCTTGACCCCTAACGCTCTGAGTCTCTCTCTCTCACTCTCAGCTACCATGGTGTGGCTGGTCAACATGGCAGACAC
>OMLB01041130.1:2033-47102 GCA_900302555.1 Myripristis jacobus
TCTTGCAGGTCTATGTGATCTCACACAGTCCACGATCTCTCTGAAACCCAAATAACGGAAACTCCTATCCATGTACAAGACACGGTAAAAATATTGGGACAGCATCTATTATATTCTGAGGACGACAGTAACATATTCACACCAACAAGTCTTCAACAAAAACCTCAGATTTACCAACAGCAGCGGCACCATCACCATCTGCAGCAATCCTAGGAGCATATGAGCCCCATCCATCCAAACTAAACCCCAACCAGACAACTCTATTAGCCGTCAGTCGTCGTCCACCTCCCAACAGCCTGACAGACAGGCCTTCAGTGTGCTCACCCTCCCAAAACATGGATGAGCCTGTCCTGGGTAAATGACAGGGTAGGAGGCCCCTGCCAGCCTTGAGCCTGGACCAGGGCTCTGCCTACCCTGCAATTTACCCCCTCTGGACTGGGGGGGAGGAGAGAGGGGAAAAAGATGTGGTAGATGACATGAGAAATGAAGCTGTCACTCATCTGTCAGCTGGAACAAAAGGAGGAGGGGGAAAAATGCAGGAGGACAGATTAGAAAACAGAAATGGATGCTTTATCAATGGCATCTGTTTTTGTGCGAGTTTGAATTTCTAAAAGATGTAGCTGCAGTTCACCCACCTTTGCATCTACATCTAAAAATGTCACTGAAATGACATGTCTGCTGTTTTTGCTTCATGCTATGCTACGACACTGAACCCAGATTACACTTTTGGTGGCCAAATTTCACACACTGTACCACTGACTCTAAAACATTAAGTTTCTAAGATTTAACAGATCCAAAAGGCTACTACTAGTCCCTTCCATTCAGGTGAGCAGCTGAGCTCAGATCAGTCAGAGTGCAGATACTCCAGCACGGGTCCTGATCTGAAAACAGAGAAGCACTCACTCGCTGTGTGCTGGCAGCCCAAAACAGAGCTTAGCATTTCTGCTAATCGTCTAAAGCCTCAAAGGTGGCAACCTGAGCTAGTGAGGCTTAAGTTTTAGATGATCCGGGGCCACAAAGGGCATGTAGGGACATTTCCGCTGGCGCTATCAGAAAAATCAGTTAAAACTGCCCTCCAACCCAATTTGGCTTAAGTGCTCCAAAAGAGAGTTAGCTTAACGGAGACAAGTGAACAATAAAATTGTGTCTGGGTGAGCTACAGCGGCAGTGGTTTGGTTAAGCTTAGTGAGACAAAACCCCCAGTGGTTTTGAGGTATTAATCTTTTATACAGTTGCTGGGGGTTAAATCTACCTGAGCAGATTCCCTCTGCCCCTATGGGTGAATTGTTGGTGAAGTGCCAGTGCATGCAGACACTACTGTTAAACACAGGTGACTAAATGCACAAGCAGGAAAGAAAATCACATCTAAGTATTCAGCATAACTGCCTGAGATACAGTATAAGACGCTCAGGGTACATAATTAACACGATTTACCATCTAAATGCAGGTAAATTTGGGGTTTGGCAGAATACACTGGGGTCACCAGACAGATGGCCAGGAAATTATCTGGAATCACAGTGTAGGGCCAGGTTTACATCACTGTGTTGTTTAGGTGTACCAACTGAGACTAACATAAGCCATTCAAATCAAAGCTGCTTACGACTGTTTGGCACTTTCGACACCACGTCTGTCTAGGTTTTTGCTGCAAGAAACATCCGTGTTACATGTTATTAGAGATGTGGCAACACATTTCCAGTGTTCAACCACAAAAACAAAAGAAGAGAAAAAAGACAGAAGTTGGTGTTTTTGCAAGAGGAGTTATCGGAGGGACACAGGCTAAAACATGAAGCTCAAAAGCACAGCATGTAAATATAATAACATAATGCAGTTTTATAGCTGGTAAACATTTGTGACTGGTAAATTTTCACAGTTTACCTGCTATCGGCAGATGAGCCAAAAAGTTCATATTGGACCGTTAAGATGCTCCTTTTGTAATTTTGTGGAGAGATATTTTCAGTTTGAATGACTGTCAATAATTAGAAATTGATTTTTTTTTTAAATAAATAAATAAATAAAAAGAAACCTAATAGGAATTCTTTTTGAGTTTTTCGAATGCTCAACCACGACTGCAGTCCCACTGTGCAAGACACCAAGGACTGCAGACAAGCCCGCCTATTCATCATGAAAGTGCACAACAATTTCCTGCTGCCTTTGATAGGTACACCTTAGCCAATGGTGTTCAGGTCAGAGGTCTAACAGGACTCTGACAGGTGGGAAATGTCACTCAGGCACACAAGCCGCTGAATGTTTTGCAGCACAGTGACAACATTCTTTAAAAACATTTCCACCCCCCGCCTCCCTGACCCAGTACAAATAAATATGACCCAACACAAATAAATATGACATGTCCCCATTCAGTCCTTCCCACCATCTATTGTGCTAACACCACTGCCATTCCAAAGGAGACAAACACACACATTCGATGGTAGTTATTCAACCACTCGGACACATCGTGCTCCTCCTCTTCCTATTGCTTCAGTGGAGAAAAAGCTTTGATCTTTTGTTCAGCCAAGGGGAGAGAAAAGTGGGCTTCCCATTTTCCAATTTCTACCTGCCAAGTCGCGCCACAGCCACAGTCTGTTGGCCAGTCAATTTGCCAGTCATTGCACTATAAGGAGGTGTCATGGGGGAAAAAAAGAGAGTGTGTGTGTGTGTTTGTATGTGTATATATGTGTGTGTCATCCTAGGCCAGGACAGCTTACCGCCCTTGCATGTATGCTGAGGTGACACATGCAGAGAGGGGACAAAGGAGCTATGGAGTTGGCTGTGGCTGCTATGAACAATAAAGGGAAAAAACATCCCAAGAAATGGCTGTAGAGTGTGTGAGAGTGCATGTGTGCATATGTGTGTATTTGTGTCCACCATTTGCTCAAAGTGTGTGTTTTCTGTATGTGTGTGCTGTGCATGCATAAGTAAATGGAAGTAACTTTAGAGCCCAAGCTTCCAGGTGAAGCAGAGGAAAATATTTCCTTTGAGCAGAAGGCAGAAAAACACATAATGTTGTGATTGTGCATGACCACGCTGTTACCTTCCAGCCCACTTTTATGCAAGCAGAATAGCAAGTGGTACACTTAAAGCACTCATGTAAAATAACTGCAATTGCCTGAAAGCCGTGGATGTTGAAAGGAAGGCTTTTGAAAGGATGCAAAATTAAAATATTGGAACTTATTTCAGGGCAAGCGCAAATATATCCTTGTTTAGGGTTTTAGTAAGCGAGGCAGTCTGTTGGGATTCGTGAATAGGACTAAAAATATAATGTTTGCTATTCAAGATGCTTGAGGCAGGATGAAAACCATTTCTGAATTCAATTCCTTACCTCTGGACTTCATGCCGATAAAACGATTCTCCACAATGTCAATCCGGCCCACTCCGTGTTTTCCACTAAGAAAAGGACAGAAAAGAGCAAGGCACCTTAAACCATTTTAGTTGGATTACCTTGAATTATTTTAATTCACAAGAAAAAAAAAATCACATCATTGTTAGAATATGTTATTATTATGACCCCTTATTACATCTGGCAGTGAAAAACCACCGCTGGCATCAGTGATAAACTCAGCATCAGTAGCAGCTGTGGTGCCTTTTTCAGCAACCTGTGACTCCTCTGTTAGCCTTTCTTATCTTCTCTCTTTTATTATTTTGGACAGCAAAGCTGAAGTTAAAAAAGCAGGTTGATTTCCCCAGACAGTATTTAACAAGATAGCATTTTGAGCACATGGCATTTACAACCACTAATGTTAGAAATTAATAATTTAAACTGCAAGCCACTGAGTAAGTAATAACCTAATCAGAGACTCGGCCCATCTAGCGCCACCTGTCATTTCAACATTTCATACAGCCCAGTATCTTTTTGGCAATCACAGGAAGTGGTAAATACTTGGGATGGAAAAACAATACAACGTAATAATAAATGACTGCAGAATTATATTCATTTTATGAGCCACAAATCCTTCTAGCAATGGCACTAGCTTGCAAGAATGTAAAAAAAAGTAATATGTTTCTATTACAAAGAGAATTTTTTTTTTGATTGAGTGCTTGTAAACTTGTGACAGGCAAACCATCTCTTTTGGGTGTACTCCAGCAGAATAAAACTCACCCAAAAAATGATGATTCATTTTTCTGCCCCAAGATACGTTTTGTCACATTTTGGCATTTCGGCACCTTGAATTTCCATCTATCATCCTATTCCCAGTAAATATGCTTTGTTACATATTTACACAGTGCACAAACAGGTGCAAATATAAAAACGGAGAGGTCCACATGCACAAAATGATACTTTATTTCGCATGCACCAGAGGATGTAGTCTAAATTGTAGGTATCTACTGTAGGTATCTTAATCAACATTAAATTGCTCAGTGGGTTACACTCAGAACCCAGTCAATGTACCTAATAATGGTGACGACTGCAGAAAATGTAAGAAAATACCTTCAGGGCTTCTCTATGCATTAAGTGTTAGGATACACTCTGATTCACACACTATTTCTTTGCTTTTTTTCTTCTTCTTTTTTTTTTTTGAAGGAGTGGGCAGTCTAGGCACCTCTAGTCTTTCATTTATTTAGACAGTTGGAAAGCACAGACAGAGACAGAGTCAGGCAGAGACAGGTGGGAAAGCAGTGCTGGGATTCGATCCTGGACCAGCAGGTTCCAGAGGTGGTGAACTTAACCACTCGCCTGTCTCTGTGAAGGCTTACACGCTATTCTGATGGAGAGCAGTTTCCCTACAGCCTGTTATCCTGTAAAGCTTATACTGGAAGCAAAGTGGTTTATCCAATAACACCAAAAATGCCAGAATGAGCTAATCATTAGGCATGAAGATGCATCAGACAAAACTTACCCTATCTCATTCAGATATGAGAAGATATCCAGCGGAGTCTCCTTGGATGTTTTGTCCTTTATGTTGGTCACTTTGACAGGAACTCCTGAGGGGCAGGTGATACGACACAAGACAGTTTGTTGATCAGAGCCGGACATATACAAAGCAGAGGGCACTTACTACAGTGTATAAAGACCCAACAATGACTGAATATTTCTGAATGAATACTCAAAGCTGCAGCCTCTGCTACAGTTTATGTTTGCTCATTGATTGTATTCAGTTAAACCGCCAATTTACGAGTCCCAGATGTCAGACGTTCCAAGCAGCACATGAGAGCAGCAATGCAGCTGTGCCTTAAAAACAAACATCTAAAGGCAGAAATCACAATTCCAAACCACCACCAAAAATGGGATCTTTGGGCAAAGCTCTCAGTCCAAATTTTAGTATTCCTCTGTACCTCTTTAAAGATATCTTGCTGACAATAAGGCAAACAAGAGTGAAAATCTAACTTCCAACTCCACTGATGCAAGTAAAAAGACAATATTACATGGAGCATTTACTCTTAGAGCAAAACAGTGAGGCCTTTCAAATTCTGACAAGCGACTAAGAGTCCTCAAAGTATGTGATCAATCAAATGTATGAATTACTGCAACATATAATTCATCACAGAGCTGCAGTTTAGTGAGAACACAGGGAAGAAGTGAGGGGAAATAAACAAGGGTTCAGGTGTTTTTCAGCCTAAGTGTCCCACATGCATCAGTGCCCTCCACAAAGGGCTTTTACAGACCAGTTCATTCTCCTGCTTGTATAATATATTCCCAACAATTTAAAAAAACAATTTAAGGAGAACTTTTGTAGCAAGAAAAGTATTTGTAGAGCTGCCAGTGTGATGCATCATTAAAAGTGAGAATTTCTTGATATCTTTATGGTATGTGCTATGATACCATTCTTTCTTGGTACTTTGAATATGATCCTTTTGAGGTGGGACTTGACTATTCAAAAATAAGTGAAAGTATGTAAAATATTTAACAATAAATGATTTTGTGCTGTGCTGAAATGGTGTCTGATATAGCAATAACACTTGAGAGGGTGCTCTCTACAATGTAATGATGAAGCAGCTGAATGACTATAAGCCAAGGCACAGGTGAGTGCAAGCAGGATCAGCAGAATGCCAAAAATGCAGAACAGAACATGGTCTAGGAGATAACACATTTCCTAAAACAGTTACTACTGCACAAGCATTGTCTGACAACTTTTCATCAAAAAAGTGAATAATCCTAAGAGAAGTGAAAACTACTCCATTTTTGAGGCAGCATGCTGAATCATGCTTCTGTTATGAGATTAAACAGCAAGACTGGGAAAAAAACTGCTGAAACTAATTGTTGCATTAATCTGTATATTCACCTAATTTAACTCCACACACTGCACTTTAAAAATGTTGATTGCCATTTTGTTTTGTGGGTCCTGTTTCCAAAAAATTAAGCTGACACCTTTCCCTCTCTGTCTGTGGGCTTTTCCAAACTGCATAAATACTGCCTGTAGATACAAAACTGTTTTCCAGTAATGTTGTGTCAGATTTTTACAGATAAATAAAACGAATAATTTATTCATACACTGATTTAGCTGCTGAAATTCCATGGATTTTCTGGCTAACATTAGCAATATTAAGTCAACAGCAGGCCAACTGTGAGTAAATGTACCTCAATACAAAAGTAAAAAGAAAAAAAAAAGTTTAATAAGAGCAGACATCCAACTTCACTTGCACCATTTTGACACTGTTTTTGATCTTTCAATGTTAGAAATCCCAACTTCCAATAAATTTTTAAGGCAAAAAAGCATCTGACTTGTGAGTTTTTCTAGCATTTTTGTCTCACCTGACTCATAATGAAAAAAAAAAAAATTAAGCTACAACACCTTGTCCATAAAATATGACTAAATAAATTTAATTCTACATAGCCTAGTCAATTTGTAGCACTGAGGAATGGCTATGCAACAAATAAAAACTACAGTTCATATTTAGCATGTTGATACATGACTATTTTGTCAAAACTAGCCACAGCCGATACAATGTGCTGACAATGACAATTGCTCATTATCTCAATCACTGAAATCGATGGTCGTCAGCTAAAGGTGAAAACCACCACAATGGGATGTGGTGAGAAGTGCTAATAAATTCAAAGGCCGGGCTCGTTTGAAGGCTGTGAAATCGTGGGCAGGCCCTTCTCTAATTGAATTACACACCCAGCTTTGTGTTGCCCTTACTCTCTTCAGCACTTTTTTTTGCACCACTGAGTGTTTGTGTGTGCACACGCATGGGCTAAAGACACTAGTTGCTGTGGACCAATCACCCATCTTTTTATCACCCTCACACACACACACACACACACACGCACGCGCTCACGAGTCTTTGAAAAAAAAAAAGAAAAGAAAAAGAAAAAACACCCACGTTCACTCCACACACTTCCTCTCCAAAGCCACTTGAACCAAGTACGTATCAATCACTGTCAAGGACTTGCTTATTCATAGCCTGGTGTGAGCAACACGGGCCAAAGGTGGACAAGTGGGAACGAACAGACACATGCGTGAAAAGCAGTGTGTTCATTTGTGTGTGTGTGTGTGTGTGTGTGTGTGTGTGCCAGGGAGGCAATATAAACCTTTTGAAGACTAGACAAGGAGACAAAATGAGAGAAAAGAAAATCTGCTGCTAGTCAGTCCTTTCTCCATCCAGCTTTCATTACCATTTAGCATACTTGCTGTTGCCAGTCAAACAGCTTCGAAGAGAGAGAGAAGAAAAGCAGCACCTCTGGTTGCCTTTCAGCCGGTCCTGTGCATACAAAGCCCTGTTTGGAATGACACGTGAAGGACTTGACAAATTTTTTTAGACAAGGGCTTTGTTGACGCGGCCATTCCCATATCGCAGGAATCTCGGGTGGCTCCCATGGAAGGAGAAGAAGAAGAGGAAGAAAAAAAACCAACAAAACAATCTACGTTCCAGTGCAGGACAGGGCAGTGTGGATGGTGCACTATTAAAACCGCACCCCCTCCCAAATAGTTAATAATTAGATTAAAAGTTCAAATAAATTAAGTAAGTGTCTGAACGTGGGAGTGTAGGGGCTGGCCTTTCGTCCCTGTGCTCTCTTTTTCTCGCTCTCTCCATCATGCCGGTTCTATCATTCACTGAGGGGTCTTTTTCTCCCCGTGATCCTTTTCTTCAGTTTTTTGCAGCCTAACAGTGCAGACAATGGGAGCGCAGACACAGTTGTAGGAAAAATTACTGCTTTACATTTTTCCTCTCTGTCTCTTTTTCCTCAACCCTTCTGTGGCATGAAAGGAGGGAGGGATGAAATTAAAAAGGGAGAGATGGGGAATGGAGTGTTTGACGGGGGAAAAAGGTTCCTGTCGTTAAATATTCTTTTTTAATCAGTGAGAAAACTTTGGTGAGAAAGGCAGGGATGAAAAGGTGGGAGGGGAATGAAATGAAACATTCTTGTGCTGATCTTGTGCTGAGAGGGAGGAGGAGTAGGCTCGGGCCTTTGTGTGGACAACTAAAACAGCTTTTGTCATAGGGTGCTCAATAAAGGCACAGAGAATATGTGTGAAAACGGAGCGCAGGCCTGTAAAGAACCCGCAAAACTAGACGAGGCTTTACCACGGCATCAGTGTTTTACAAAGGAAATCTCATCCCCAGTTGAACAGTTATCAACCTTCTTGTTTTAGCATTTTCCTAGGGAAACTGGTAAAATGATATCTGCAAAGCATTATAAAACAGTCCTACGCAGACTTTACTCGATGGTACAGTATTTACTTTACATTGAGTTAAATTAAAAATAAGAGAAGATGCCTCAGCTTTTACATTAGTGCACATATATTCCCATCAAATCCTCTGCCAACCTTCTGAACTTCTTTTAGTTACTCTTGTAGCCCATAAAGCTGTCAGTCAAGCCAATGTGATCAGAAGGGCCAGTGTCTGTCAGGCGATTGATGTTAGCCTTTAGCCCTAAGCCAGCCTTCGGCCTCCAGTAGTGACCAGGGATGAAGGGACATCTGTGCCGTTTGCCCCAGGGCTGGATGTTTCTTGACATTTTCTCTCTGTGCAAACATGTGACACTTTCCACTGTTTAGCCTGGACCCTGTGGTAATATATCTAATGAGCGTTTCTGTGGCCCCTCAGGGCCTGGTGTATTAGCTGGACTTAATGCTTCCGGCCCGTGTGTGCACCCCGAGGCCAAACGTGGCAGCTTTGGACCCAGTAATGGTGTGAGGGGTTGGGGCTAAGTCTGGGTGGTCAGTGATGGTGATAAAACACAGCCAGGGCAGCTTGGGAGCTGTAGCCCTGAGGCAATTACCATCAGTGTTAAGTAAGATGAAGAGGCACGGACTGGACATGGAGTCACAGCTGGAGTGATGGAGTCAGCTCTGATATTGCATTCCTGATTTTTTTTTTTTTTTTTTGCATAGTTAATTTCTGTAGATTGTGTGAGAGATTAAAATGGAAGCAATTCTGCAGCTGTGGATCTAAACAAATACAAATCAAGAGGCAACAAACTGCAAGCAACAGACCTTTTTTGAACTCTATCTCCAGTGCATCAGGATTTGTGGGAGTGTCTTCTGGGTTCTTGGTCATCAGGTATAGGTCAGCTGGAGCGTGGTTCTGAAAAATACACAATCACACACACTATTTCACACACTTTATTCACCTTGATGAATAACCAGGACCTTCTGAGACCTCATCAAAGTAAAGTACTGCAGACAGGGAATCTGTTGTTTGAGGTGATAACAGCACAACACAAGGCAAGGCGGGCAAAAGAACAGAGAGGATGATGCGTGAAAAAAAGAAACCTGAAAACGCCATCAACAGTTGAGTGAAGACAAAAATCAATGTTCCATTTTTCTCCTCTATTTGGTTTCATTTTCCCTGCGTGGCCTTTCACCACAGGGGAAGGCGGGAAGAGGCAGAACGCAGCAAAAGAGAGAGTGAGAGAGGGCAAAAGAAAGAAATGACACACATCCCCAAGACTAGAGAACACTTGACAAGGCAAAACACACCTGATACTATGACAGAACCTATTTCAGCAAGAGGAAGTACACAATAATATTCTGTCAGTCTATAAAAATCTCCATTTCTACCGTGTGCCTCGGGATCTCCCCCACCTGACTTCACTTCTTCTAATCTTCCAGTTTTCCAGTTTTGATTTTCTGAGTGACGTTTCCCTTCTATTTCATTTTCAAATGAAGATTTTCACTTAATGGGCATCAGACAACAAAGACCCAGCATGCCGTTCACACCCAAAATTCACTAAAGTTGTCCCGGTGACAGACATTTGTCGTTTTTCCAGTTGGTGGGAGCTGGGAGCCATTTCAGTAAGTCATGGTTGGGACCTAAAAGAGCGTGTGGTGGTTTGTCGTGTCCGCCTAGCCATGTGCCCCCCCAACAATTACACAGCATTAGGACAAGACGATGGCCAATGTCTCCTGAGCTGAGGCAAATTGCAGGGGGACTATGCAAAATAACTGCTGGGTGCATTTAAATGGAAAGCTTTACCAGACGCTAAATCATCATACAATAACTAATCGCCATCCGCTCGCCGCCAGTCAGTGAGGAGAAAACGAGCAGCGCAATCACTTTCTTTCCTTTTAACTAAACACTAAAATTGACTGGGAAGGCGCCCGTCTACCTCTCCTTTATTTTCTGCCTCAGCGCCCTGAAAGATGCCAAATGAGAGCGAACAGGAGAGGGGCGAAATGACTACCCTAAAAAGCCTTTTGATGCATACTCCTCGAGGGGAGAAAGATGGCCTGAATTTTAAATACTGGAGAGTGAGAAAGACTATTTTCCCAGCTCTGTTATACTCTGGTTGTACATCTATGGCTGTTTTTTCATTTACTTCTACTAAAGTATAATAATCAGCACCAGTCATAATAGTTGTAGTGCGTGACAGCTTTTCAACTGACATACAGTGTTTTCATATTTCATTATACACCCAATTTAACCTAAAGGAATATTCATGTATATTGACCTTTTGCCAAATGTGTGCTCACTGAACAAAATATTTTGTATGTTGATGATAAAGGGCATTTAAATGTTATTTCTCATGTTTCCAGCTTTAAAGTAACAAATATTTTGACTTAAGTATTGACTTTGTAACCACAATACAGACTTAGGGCAAAGGCTTGTTACAGAATAACTGTCAACTGATCAATTAAAAATCCACACAGGATTCATACATCTGACTGAGCAGTCCTTAAAAACTCATGCATAGTCCCAAGGTGAGAGCTCAAACTTACACACAGTTTGCCAAAAAGAAAAGAGGAAAGCAAGGGAATAGGCTTGTTTCCAGCGTGCAAGAGATCAATGCATTTCAATTCCAACCCCCCGCAGGTGGACCTGTCCCAAAGCCATGGCCGTGAAAGAGAGGAAAAGGTAGAGATAGAGAAGGTGGGGGTGGGGGGCATTGGTGGGAAATGGGGCGTGAAGCGCACCATCATGTAGCACAGAGCAGCTCCTTTGGCAGTCTTTGCTCCTGCCATATTGTTGTGCTAAATGCGGCCTATAGAGCAAAGAAGAAGGCTGAGGCATGAACTTAAAGCAAGTAAATTTCTATCTTTCCACATGTTAGTTGCCTCATTGGCTTTCAATCGAGGCCAGTACGGGCCAAAGAGAGGCACAGGTGGTGGGAGGGAGACGGGGGAGAAAGGCGAAGGAGAGTGGGAGGGTGGTATAAGAGCAGGGGGTGGTAAAAAAATAAATAAATAAAATCTTTGGCCCATTGGGTTGGAAATGACACTTAAATCACAACGTTTCAAGTCTGTCCTTCACTTTAAAATGCAAACATGGCAAAATGAGTCAAGAATAAAATATACATGCAATGTGCAGGACAAGTATTTATAACAGTCTTAACACCCGGGTGCTTTTGGACAGTATTAGACCTTCAGCTGAATTTAAATGTAAATGGATGACTTACTCATACAACAGGTTCCTACACATGGAAACAAAGCTAAAGAGACAGCAAGTGATATCTAGATGGACACACAGAGCACTCACTAGGTATTACAGGCCAGGCCAATCAGACCTCGGGGCAGGCGAGGCACATGACAAATGCTAACCTCTTCGCCTCAAATGGCACATGTGCATGCCTACATACACCTACAACCCCTCTTCCTTCCCCTACAGGCAGCCTCCTGTCCATCTAGTCAGCCAGCCATGCGACCAGCAGAAAACAAGTTTTCATTTCCTCTAGGTGAACAGAGGCTGGCGTTACGCTCCTTTACTCCTGGTGAACACAAGCATTGCTCCATCAGTTGCCTGATCAAAGAGCTGACTGGGCCAGGGGAAGCCCTCTGACACAGGCCGTAATTAAGACTGAGGTGATGTTTTAATGACTCCGGACAAGTGTCAGGCTGCCTCAGGGTGCGCCCTGACTGCTCATGTGAGGAGAGAGTGAGAAGAGAAGACAGCAAGGAAGGTGGAGGGAGTGGAGTCATCTGATTAAGTGGCATTTCATTATCAGTGTGGTGTGGAGAAAGCCACAAGGAAAGAAATATGACCGCAATTTGTTTCCTCTTGTTTTCTCTTTCTTCCTTCTTTGAAAAACAACAAAATCATACCAATCTGTACTATTACTATTAAACACCACCAGAATCGTGCATGAGGAGTGGGGAGGTGGTCTCAAGGAAGTTTCAATCAACTTCATCACAACTGTTACAAACCGACAGGTACATGTTAACATAGTAAAATGTGAATGAATATGCAATATAGGCTTGCTAAAGTTGCCCCAGGCGCATGTCTTCACATAAGTTAATGCCAGATGGGGGTGAATAAACAGAGCCACTGAGCCAGCACTGCTAAGGGCAAAATGGTTAGGGGTTATCAGGAAGGATACAGTGGTAATCACAGAGTAACATGAACTCTAGGCCTACTCTTATCTAGAGAACATATGAGCGACCATTTGGACATTTCCTAATCTGACTGAGCTGAGCAGAGTAGGGCCATTGTACTACAGGTGGGGGAGTTGTGGGCCTGAATGGCTGAGGTCCACCCTGAGCCTGGAGGGCTGAAACTGGAGGAGAGAGGCAGAGAGAGATATAGAGAGGAAACACTTAGGACCACATGACCTTCTAGATGGATAAGAATCTATTATGTCTGATTGAGTATTGGGCTGAGAAATCAGGATGACATTGCTTTGCAATTTAATATTGCCGTTGATTTTGTCTTTACATTAATTGCCATTTTAACCTACGTAAACACAACACCTATCACTCTTTGGAATCAAATTTAGCTGGTCTACACAGAGTCTAACTAACAAACAGCAAAACCTTCTCATTGAGTAGAAAGGAAAAAGCTGTTATTAATATATAAAAAAATATTGAATTATTAGTCTGCTCAGAGTTCAAAATATTATATCGTACCCTGGGAAAACTATTCAAATCCCTTTACCACTTTAGCTCCCTCTACCATAAATATTTCATTGTATTTAATGCCATTGGTCAAATCAATATTGGAGTAAATGGACCAAAAGAAGACCCATGAATGAAATCAATTACACAACACTGTCATCATACATCGCTATGCTATTGAGTTGGTTGTTCTGATTCTTTTCACAACATTTCTCAACAGGCCGACAACTAAAGCGAGGGAGGGGAGAGGGTGAGAGGGTGAGAGAGCGAGAGAGAGAGAGAGAGAGGGAGAGGCCTGAGAGTTACAGTGGATCTGCCCCTGCCCCTCTACTCCTGAAGCGCGGGACCCCTCGCCTCCCTGTGACACCCCGTCCATTGGAGACTCATCTGTCTGGCCCGCTGTCTTTGTACTTACTGTTACTGGTGACATTTTGGTGTCACGGTGTCACGATGAAATAGCTCCCCTCCCACGTTGCAGCCCGCGGCGGCGCAACCAGGGGAACAATGGAGGTCCCGAGGAGTTGAGGCTGGAACCCAGGAGGCCCCAGCTGGGCGCAACGCCCTAACCCTTCCCCCTCCCCGGCTCCCATGAAATCGGGAATTAGGCGAAGCGTTTCTGACGACAAGTCAGTGTCTGTGTGTCCCAGGCTCTTCCCAGGGCCTAGTGAGGACCCGGGGTGAGGAGAGACAGAGACACAGACAGAGGGACGAAGGGATGGGAGCTTTGAAGGTCACTGGGGGCAACCTGTGTGTACTGCTCCGACCCGTGACCCCAGCCAAGATCAAACTCTGTCTCACCCATGGTACTGTGGGAGAGTGAGCAGCGTGCATCTGTGTTGGTGCTGGCATGGGTAAGCAGAAGGGACTGTAGGCTTACCACTGTCTTACTTTGTGACTGCACCAAGTGGCTAGTGCCCCAAACACATTACACCAACACAGTCTCCACGAGGGGAGGGAATCACTGGGTAACTGGCGTTGCGATACTATCACAATATTTTACCCACGATAACAACGGTATCACTATACAGGTGATTCTGCAATATGTGATGTATTATAAGATAATCAGCTGTGACACACTACGATATCTGTAAGTGAAGAAAAAATACCCTGGAAAAGGCAAAATAATTTCCCAGTAAGCAGAAATCAATCATGTTTTTCCAGTGTTTTAATACGAACAGCGACCGCAACATGTAGAGAAAATAACTGAAGGAAGGGTATAAATACATCGCATAGGAACTGTGCACTGTGCATCAGTGCATGAACAACAACAAAAAAAAAATTAGTGAAGGAATTAGATGCAGCTCAGTCAGTCATACAGGCTACATCATGCACTGACAGTGCAAAACACTGTATCAAGAACAGGTGATGGTCTGAAGGAATTTCTGACATTCATCCAAAAGCCTTCAGGTGTAGGTTTGCCTTTAACCATACAAAACGCTGCCAGAATAAAGCTGCTTGAAATTCAAGATGGTGTCACTGAATATGAGGTCAAGTGATTAATTATTTTAGATAGTACACTACTTTTAACTGAAATAAGTCTTATCACTGAACATACAACTCTACCAAAGAGAGGGGCTAAGTATTTATCGACATCACTGTATTTGTAATAATAATAAAAAAACAAATAAAAAAAAAAAAAAAAAAAAAACTCTTGACTTGGATTAATATTCATTGCCAGCGCACCACACTTGATTTAAACACAAATGAAAGGTATGGATGAATGTAGAGGGTGCACAAGAGGGAAAAAATACCAGACAAGCAATTACACATTTAATTTTTCTTAATTTTATAGACGTGACATCAAGAACTGGCCTTACCTTGGGATTCTCCAGGATTCCAGACTCATAGCTGTTTAAAAGCACAATTTAAAGAATGACATCTTTAAGTATCACAATATATTGTACTTTCAATACCAAAAAAAAAATCATACATTGTTGAGGTAGTAATTCAAGATGGTGTATCAAGCCGGTGCTACCCACCTTATATGCATGAGGTTGGCATCCATGCTCCAGGGTGCCCGAGGAGTGACTGGGACAGGGATGCCATGTTTCTGAGGTTTGACAAAAATAGAAACTGTTATGTTAAGTATGTTTGCAAGCCAACCACAGCTGAGGGTTCAAGTAGAGACTTCAACTCAATGCAGTGCCCATCTATCCAAAAATGTCCTGAATACACGGAAAGAAGCAAATTACTTCCAGCGGTTGGTTTTTGAAATTCTGTATGATCGTTATTCAACTCTGTCTCTGTACTGCTTGTGTTTCTGATGCCACAAAAAAAAAGACAAAATAAAAAAAGAACCAGAAAAAACATTTCTTTGGTGTGTTCAAAAGGAAAAGTCAAGAATGCACAGTGTTTTCAAACTGTGGGACGAGTCTCACACATAAGAGCAGTATTGACTGAAACATGACCACCCTCTGCTGGGGGAAAACTGGACTGAACCACCATCTGAAAATGGTACACCACTGGGGGCGAAGCAAAATGCAGCCTCTGAATGTGTGTGTGTGTGTGTGTGTTTGAATGGTGCTATCAACTGTGTGTGGAGTGAAATCACAGGTAGAAAGGGTTTTACCTGGGCATACTCCATCAGATCTGTTCTTCCACGGAAGCGAGTGTAAAACTCTGGGATTCTCCATGGTGCAATGATCTACACCGGATAAAGGGAGAGTTTTATTTTACAGTTTCTGCTGCAGCAACATTATTTAATCAAATACCATGTGGAGCAGTACAAGCACTGATTGCCATATAGTGGAGGAAACTCACCTTAATATCAGGGTGAAGGGCATAGCATGTGAGCTCAAAGCGGATCTGGTCATTGCCCTGAACAGCAAAGCAAAATCATTCACCCTCACAATAAATACGGTCTTTGTCCTATGTTTGATCAGTGCCAAACAGTGTTAATCTGTAGTCAAGGCTGACAATGTAAAATCAACAAAGACACAAAGTGCACAGAGGTAGTTGTGGAGTTACTAGGCCACATGTGCCCCGTTTGGCCCGTAATCAAATCCTACCAGAGCTTAGAATCCTGTGCTTCATTTACTGTCTCTCTCCACTTTCAAGGTTTGAAACAAATAAAAAACAAACAAACTACAGGGCAGTGGACTAGCCATTCTCTTTAACAAAAAAGATGAAAACTAACCAAATATTCAGACACAGTTGAAGACAGTTAACAAAGCATAATGCCCATCATCTTGTCTGAGAAAAAGTTGTGGTGAATTCTCAAACTTGATTAAGTTGTAAATGTCTCCATCTACAGGCAAAACATGGACACTGCATGTAAAAACAGAGAATTCAGTGCTGTACGACACCAGGAATATTTAACGGAAGCTTTCAAACTCCATATGCGTCCCCAAGAGATGTTACAGTTAAAGAAAAGTGAGGGATTAGGGAATGTTCATGATCTGCTGCACTCTAATTGCAGATCCCACTGGATAACACTGACAGGGCCTGGGACCGGCATTTAGCACAACCCAGAACTGATGAATTCAGCCAATCTCGGTTCAAGAACTTGAAAAAAAAAAAAAAGAAAAAAAAAATGCACAACTTTAAATCTGTACTGAACTGTAGGATTCAGAATTGTAGATTAAGAGATACAGAATGTTACTACATATTTTTTTTCTGAACTTCAAACAACCGTCTTCTGCTCTTTTAAATTCAGCTATAATTACAGTTCCACGTGCTGTGCCAGTATCAAATTTAACTAGAAGCCACTTAGTAGATTGTAAAGCTCCACCAACACTGAACACTTCTCCAACATCTGCAAAGACTTATGCTTGTTTATTGGCTCCCCTCTTGAATATAAACTGATCCTGACATGTGAAGGTTCACTGAAATGGAGTCATACAACTTTTTAATGTACTCCTCCCTCAGGCTTGTTTGTCTGTTTTACCTTTCCGGTGGCACCGTGGGACACGTACTCGGCGCCCTCCTGACGTGCAATGTCGATTTGGCGCCGGGCAATGCAGGGCCGTGCAACTGAAGTGCCCAGCAGGTAGCGGTCTTCATAGATGGCACTGGCCTGAACTGTAGGCCAGATGAACTCTTCCACAAACTCATCCCGCAGGTCCTCGATGAACACCTACACATGGAGGGAGGGAGGGAAACAGCAGAGATGTGGTTAGTTTTAAATCTTAACCTGAATTTATTATCCTATTTTCAGCTCTCCCATGTTGTTTATTAGTCATGACATAAATATTTCACAGGTTAACTATTTGCCCTTCTAGGAGAAAAATCATGATGATTTATGAATTATGAATGAAGTAATATCCAGCTAGTGGTTAAACACAGAGCAGAACAGTATGTTCTAGCTGGATACTGTGAGACAAATGGTTCTTTTTAATTCTGCAACTTTTATGACATTCATCGCTTATGTGATTCTGTTTCTCACTTTCTTTGCACCTAGGCTTTCTGCCTTCTCCCGTGCAGCCTCAAAGTCCTCTTGCTGTCCGATGTTGGCCTGGAAAAAACAATTTGAACAAGTGACACCAGTATGCACCTGTTCAGGAATGTTAAGCCATGACAAAATCCTCACTCTGATTTCCAGGAAATCAGCCTGGTGCTTGTCTTATTAAATTATTACTGTTCATACTCTCCACAGGCCCTGACCTCAATGCATCAGTCAGGCTAATAAAGCTGGGAAATGCTCACAAAAAAGAAAAAAAAAAAAAAAAGAAAATTGGAAATGGAAAATGAAATGGAACTCAGACCAATGCAATGGGCAATGGCTTTGCTTTGTGCCTTCTATAATACGCAATGCATGCCCTACATACACTATATGGACAAAAGTACTGGGCCACCTACACATTACACCTACAGGAGCTTTTATGACATCCTATTCTAAATCCATAGGCACAAATATGGAGTTGGTCCTCCTTTGCAGCTATAACAGCCTCCACTCTTCTGGGAAGGCTTTCTACAAGACTTTGGGGGGTATCTGTGGAAATCTTTGTGAGGTTTGTGAGGTCAGACACTGATGTTGGATGAGAGGGCCTGGCTTATAATCTCCGTTCTAGTTCATCCCAAAGTTGTTGGATGGGGTTGAGGTCATGGCTCTGTGTGGGCCAATCAAGTTCTCCCACACCAAACTCATCCAGCCGTGCCTTTATGGACCTTGCTGTGTGCACTGGGGCTCAGTCATGCTGGAACAGAAAAAGACCTCCCCCAAGCTGTTCCCACAAAGTTGGAATCAGAGAATTGTCCAAAATGTTTTGGTGACCTGAAGCATTAAGATTTCCCTTCACTGAACTAAGGGGCCAAGGCCGACCCCAGAAAAACAAACCCATAGCATTATCCCTCCTCCAAACTTTACAGTTGGCACAATACAGTCAGGCAGGGAGCGTTCTCCTGGCATTCACCAAACCCAGACTCGTCCATCAGACCGCCAGATAGAGAAGCGTGATTGGTCACTCCACAGAACATATTTCCACCATTCCAGAGTCCAGTGGTGGCGTGCTTTACACCACTCCATCTGGCACTTGGTGTTGTGCTTGGTGATGTAAGGCTTGCCTGCGGCTGCTTGGCCATGGAAACCCATGCCATGAAGCTCCTGGCGCACAGTTTTGTGCTGATGTTAATGCCAGAGGAGGTTTGGGGCTCTGCAGTTACTGAGTCAGCAGAGTGTTGGCCACTTTTACGCACTACGCGCCTCAGCACTCAGCAACCCCGCTCTGTAACTTCACAAGGTCTGCCACTTAGTGGCTGAGTTTCTGTGGTTCCTAAACACTTCCACTTTGCAATAATACCACTTACAGTTGATCATGGAATATCTAGGAAAGAAAAAATTTCACGAACTGACTTGATGCAACAGTGGCATCCTATTACATAACTACAGGACCGCGCTCAAATTCAGTGAGCTATGAGCCATTCTTCCACAAATGTTTGTAAAGGCAGACTGCATGGCTAGCTGTTGGATTTTATACACCTGTAGCAATGGAACCGAATGAAACATCTAAATTCAGTGATTAAGAGCTGGGTCCCAATACTTTTGTCCTTACAGTGTATATGTATCGCCATTTCATCGCCATACATTTTGCTGTCCGGAGTTACTTCTTAACATTGTTTTTGTTTTTGTTTGTTTGTGTGTGTGTCACAGCCTGCGAGCCAAGGAGAATACAACACCTGTAATGAACAGAAACATCCTGTCTGGTAATGCTCATGTGCCTGTGTCATGAAGATGTTCACAGTCAGCACCACAGCATCACACTGATGCCACAACACTGTGCTGCCCAGTGTGACATGAAACTGGGGCAACAACGGTGAAGACCGAGATGACAAAAATGTTCTCACCTGGGGCCCAGCTCATCCTCACTTCGCCAGACAAAGTCTCCAAACTTCTCATAGTGGGAATTGTAGTGGTGCTGGACTCTGTAAAGCAGTGGAGGGGGGATTTCCATCAGTGTGTTGTAGGCCGTCTGCTGCTCCTTTCCACTGGTGTAGCCATTATACAAGTTGTACACCTTGTCTGCTATCTCTGTGAGGGGGTAAGAGATATGAGAGTGGAGAGGATGAGAAAGAGGCGAGAGTAAGACAGAGAGAGACAGAGGTAAAGAATGAACAAAGGAGAGTTACATCAGCGAGCAGATAGATGATAGATTTTTTTCAACAATTACAGTTTGTATTTTTATCACAGCTCACAATAGTAACCCACAACAATTATTATGTGTGCTGTGTATACATGTTGTGTGTATGTTTGCACAGTGCATGCATGTGTGTGTGTGAGCGTGTGTGTGTGAGCGTGTGTGTGTGTGTGTGTGTGTGTGTATGTGTATGTGTATGTATGGGCTGGGGGGTGGTGAAGGAAAGATCCTTCCTGTGGTGTTTGGGTTAACCTTTGGCAACTGAATTATTTAGATCAAATTTCAATGGGTATTTAGGAATCATGACAGCTTTAAATTAATATTCATAAAAATAAACATTTAACTGTATTCATTTTTCTCATCTTTCATGGATGTGATAAATAATAAGTAAGTTGTTAATGAGATAAATTACACTGTGATGATAAGTGAATGTATTGTAAGCAATTTGTAGGATGGGTCTGACTTGCAAAAATAAAGTATGCAACGTAGAGTTTGACAACAACACCATACCAAAAAGTTAGATTAAAGTGCAACTGAAGAGAAAATGTGTATTAATGTCCAATGTATATGACTGTGTATACAAATGGGAAGGGGTAATTAGTGAAGGAAGAAAAAAAAAGACTGACATGACAGAAAGATGGAAGTGATAGAGCAACACAGAAAAAAAGTACAAGAAAGGACAACAGGAAAAGTTGGGTGTCGGGACTACCTTCTGCTCGGCTATCGTCCACCATTGGACAGGATGTCCGCACTGAGACAAAGCTTGATTCAGAGTGACTACCTCGGCTATCAACTGCATAGAGAGTAAACCTGAGAAAGAAAGAAGAAGAAGCAACAGTGACAGGAGCAAAGTTGTAATTGTGATTGAAATCTATGGAGAAAGTCAGAAGTGAGCAAGAAATTCTCAGTGACCACAGTTACCAACGTAGCCTTGAGAAAGACTCCAGCAGAGCTGCTCAGTGCAGGAGCCAAAAATCTAAAACTGTGTACCATGTGAGTGTGTGTAGCCCTCACCACTCACTGCATTGATTCCTCCGGTCTATAGCTGTTAATAATCAGCTTATATTGTTGTCTAAATGTTAAAAAAGTAGGAAGAGCACAGATATCTTTAAGGGCCAACATAAAATAAAAAATGTTTTCTTTCTTCTACCATTTCTACCTTACATCTCCTAAAAATACAGA
This sequence comes from Myripristis jacobus, assembly GCA_900302555.1. Taxonomy (NCBI): domain Eukaryota; kingdom Metazoa; phylum Chordata; class Actinopteri; order Holocentriformes; family Holocentridae; genus Myripristis; species Myripristis jacobus. The sequence continues at coordinate 22,993 of OMLB01041130.1, forward strand.
CCCAACAGCAAAACCGATGAAGAATAAGGAAAACATGTATGACCTTTGTCACAGGACAGTAAGAGATAAGCATTTTGTCATCCTGCTCAATCCCATCCAAAGATCAATTTGTATCTTGTTGCAGTGTGGACAGTCACTGTATTATTTATGCAGCTTTTTGGGAGTAACTGTGAACAACAGTCAAACATCATTTGAATAAAGTTCACACTCAGAAAAAGTCTCACGAATGAGGAGCCAAAATGTTCCAGCAAGTCATGAAAAGGAAGAGGAAAAAGTAGGGGAGGACAAAGTGACTTGATTCTAAGGACTCTTTAAGAACAAAGTTCTCTCTGAAAATGTCAAACATTACATTTTCTTTGGGTTCCATGAAAGACTCCATGTTTACTCAATACTCAAATAAGACACCTTGGTGAAATGATAGAGTCACTGTAATGGAATACTAGACACGCTGAAAAAATTCAACTCATTTGAAGAAATCAGCTTTACCTGTCCTTCTGAAAACGCCAATATGAAGTTTTAGGAATAGGAACAAGTAGCATTAGGAGTAACTGGTCATACTGTATCAAACAAAAAGAGAAAGGATGGCACAAGATAGCAAGGCCCTTCCATGAATGATATGTAGCAAATGCAGAATTAAGATCTCAGTAGTATTTCCACACAGTCACCACTGTACAACATCAAATAGCAACTACAAAAACCAGTGAAACAAAATGAACAATTAAGAGGAAATGTGGATATTTTTCATGGCATTCCAATGCAAAATAACACGGCGGCAGGCTGGGGAGGATGGAGGGGGGGGTTAAAAAGAATAAGCAGATGCTCTTTTACAAAACGATGTTTCTTTTCTTTCTAAAGCCTTATTTGTTGCGTCTTAGTTTGTTCTGTCTTTTGGGAGCTTGTTCCAATGATGTCGAGTGATTGTTTTGTTTGTAATATGGCCTGTTTGGACATTGCTCACATAGTTTGTCTGGTCTTGTTATTCAGCAGGGTGGATGTGGTATTCCCCAAGAACCTCACAAGAGACGCAGGGGCCTCGCTGGCTCCTTTGCCCAGCAAAACAATGCCGGCATATAACAGTCACATTGTTTAAATTATGCGGCCACATAACTGGCACAGGGATAAAATGAGGTGGGAGGGAGGAGGGGAGCAGAAGGAGGAGGCGGGATATTTATCAGGATAATTTGCTAGAGTTTAGTTTCGGACCCCGGACGTGAGCGTGCCAGCCCATTATTGCTGTTTTTGGTTATTTAAAAGGTTGGCATCAATGACAGGTACTTTTTCCTTTCGCAGCGCCTGATTACACCACTATTATGTATTAAAGCCATTTTTGCTTTGAGATTAAGCATCTAAAAGACTAAAATTTGGAGCTCTACATTTAGCATGGTTAAAAAAAAGAGGGGAAAGTACTCATTATATGAGAAAATGAGACATTAAAAGAAAAAGATATCTGGGCAACTCTTTCAGATTTTTTTGATCATGACCACAAAAATAGTTGCTATGGCCAGGGATATACTCTGTGTTCGCACAGTGCTCACTCAGATGAGCATAATGTCAATGAATTTCTTATCCCATTTACACACATGGGTAGAGACACACTGGGGCACTGAGGAGGGCTGAGTGGAGTGGTGGATAGACGAAGTATGTGGTGTCTGAGCTCACTACTAGCACTCATGATGATAAGGATCGCCTGGGAGAACAAAGAAACCAGCCGCAGTCTCGCTTGCCACGAGAATGTCAAAACATCAAGTAACAGAGTTGGTGAAACACATCCACTACCACACCGACTCACAAACACATGCACACACTTCCCTTTGTCTCCCAATCTTTCTCTCTCTATCCGCATTGCTTGCATACAGCTCAGTGGTCTATTCGTGACTCTCATTCTCCTTCTCTCCCTCTCTCCCCCTCTCTCCCTCTCTCGTCTCTTCTATCTGACTGTACCCGGATTGTTTGGAGGTGGATTGGTTTTGTCTGTGTGCCACAGTTTTGAAAGCTCAGCAAACAATGAAGTGCACAAATGGCAGATTAATGTTTGTGTAAATTAACAATGTTGCCATTAACGTAACCATTGTCCTCTAATTTAATGAGAAAGCAGAGAGCAGAGGGATGGATAAATGGGAAATGGCAAGACAGGGAACTCGACGCAGACCGAGCAGGCAAAAAGGGAGAGAGAGTGAGAGAGAAGGGAAAGGAGAGGGAGCAAGAGATAGAGAGAGTGAGACAGAATCAATTAGGGCAGTATTTTTGGCATGTTGAGTGAAGCCAGGGCAGCAGGGGATGCCTTTTCCATGACATCAGTGTTTGGACCTACATCAGTTGAAGTGCTCCACAACTCAATCAAAGCCATGCAGAATATCATTCCTGTGTGTTTGAAGAATTTGTGGCAGCCAGAAAAACTTGTTTATGACTTTGATTGAAATCCGCAGGTCCAACTGGCGGAAAACTTGAATCTGGAATGATGTTATAGCTTTTCCCTACTCCTTTGATTTTCAATTAGAGGATTAACTCTGCTCTGAATGACATCCAGACTGCAAAGCTGTAGGTAACAAGTGGTACCTGTGATTTGGATATCAATAAACAAGTGGAATATGCTGAATGGCATTTCACATCAACACATTGCAGGGTGATCCTTTTGTCATTTTGGAAGAACAGGGCAGGGACGTGTCTGGATTGTCTTTCAAAGTGATCTTTGAAAGCCAGACATGACGACAGGGGTTTGCTGCCATTGCTTGTGTCACTGACATTCGTCCTCAGTCTGAATAGTGTCCCTTTTCTATGCTGTAAACTTGAAATGATTCAATATTTTACTCATTAATATAAGTGAATATAGTACACAAATGAAATAGATTAAAATTTGCCTATCAGGACTAAGTTTTTGAAAATATTCAGGACAAATACCTCCCTACCTACTGCTTATCCAGGAGACTCACTTTTAACACTGATCCGTAACATTTAAGAAGAGGCATTAAGTAAATGCTTGCTCAGATAAGAAAAAAAGCAATTGGCACTGAACTAGGAACATCAACTTACAGCAATAGATCTAATCATACAACAGGTTCTCATACAAGGTTTCTGCCGGTGCTAATTTTTGCAGCTGATTTTGATTTATTCTTTGGACTAAAATGCACATCAGTTTTAGTCACATTTTAGTCATGCATTTTTGTGATTTTTATAATGAATTCAACACAGTAACTTTTCATCATGCACACACAGATGATTGTAGATGCACTAAACGGCGGGGTCAATGTAGTCTGAACTAAACAGCGGGGTGTCGGCCTTCAAGTGTCTCTTGTGGTTGCTCGTATTCTTCCCACATAATTTGTGGTGACAAGGCGACTCTTCTGTTACTATTGTGCATTGTGTTTTATTTTCTGCAGCATTACAAGTAAAGTGTGTCCATAGATCTATTCTTTTTATTTTGAGCCTGATTGGAGAGTTGTTTGAATCATAGTGAACTCTGTGTACCTGAGTGGCTGTGGCTGGGTCGGTGGCTCTGCTCTTATTCAACCAGATCAACCAATGACAGGGATGCAAACTGAACTTCAATCAATGACACAATGCAAGGTTATATTTTGAGAGCCGCACAAGAGGGGGGGATTTTTTCAATATCTGACCGTCTAATAATGACACTTTCATCCCACCTTGTAGTACTATATTTACAAATGGATAGCTATCAAACCAGTCGTGGTGCTGAAACAATTTAAAGTTAGATTGAGATTAGGCAATTCATGCTGGTTGTTAAGGGTTAGCAACAAAAGCACTTTGGTTTTTGCTAAAGAGTTGGAGCGATTATAATGTTAGCATCTGTTGCTTGTTACCAGCAACAAATTCATGGAGATGTTTGGAATAAATCTGACCATAGCTATAACATTTTTTGCGTTTTCATTACAGGTGGCAAGAGGAAGCGGCTCTTTATCCAGTTGGATGTCTGGATACTGTAAAACATGGCTAAAGTGGTGGCAGCTCAGTGGATGCATCACAAAAGTGAAGAACAAAAAGAAAATTTTGTCTAAGGAAAACCACACAACCTTGCTTAAGTTTGTGTATTGGCTATTAACTCAAAATAAATGTCAGTTTGGACTTACACTAAACAGCTGGAATGGGGTGTTTTGTTTGTGGTAAAAATACTATATGCTCAGTTTAGGTATCATGTTACAATAGTTTACAAAATTTCACCATCAACTGTTAGACATACTTTATTAGTGTGCTTAGGTCTTCGAGGTAGTGTGAGAGTTTGCACTGTAAGCTACTTTGTCATTTGTGCTTCTTGATAGATCCATTGATGAAAAGAGTGTGCTATTTATAATGCAGATGCCCCGCTGGCCCTTCTGGTTGCACTAGAGGAAAGGTATTGGAGACACGTAGACTGGGGCTGCCTGGATGGCAACCCTAGATTAGCCACACCAAAAAATGAAAATTTTGTCCTTATCTACTCATCCTCAGGTCAGTCAAAACATTGTGAAGTTTGTATATCTTCATAATGTACAAGTTTGCTGCGGTTCAAGAAGTGGACTTTCAAAATGGCTTATGCATAGATTTCTGAAACCATGCAATGGGTCCAAAAGTCAAATGTTTATTTCATAATCTCCTAGATTTTCCTCACTCAAAGAGCTGTAGCCACCGTTTGGTAATCAGGTGGAGTCTTGCTTCATGTGCTCCTTGTAAGCATGTACTTCCTAATTAATAAAGAGAAACCCTGGTTTATTCAGGCACTTTTTGGGATGATTCTAAATGATAGCTGCTTCTTGGATTCAACAGGGAAAGCAGCAGTGTCAAATTGGACCATGAAACCAAAGTAGCTTTTTTCAGTTACTCTTTTGGAAAACAAGTCGTAAAGAATGAGCAAATGAAAAGAATATCTGTGTCAATTTTCTAACTGATACTTCTGTAAACGGGGGGACAACGGCCCTGGATGCAATGGGGAACCAATCTGGAAACAAACAAACAAACAAAACTAGTGCAAAACTAGAAGAAGTGGCTCAATGGAAGAGGATGGTACTGTGTGAGTTTAAAGAATACTTTAAGGAGATCCTCCTGTCTGTTGATACAGTAATGACTCTTTGAACTGGTGGAAAGTTATTGGATACGGCAGATACACTTATTTCTTATGACTTGCACATAAATACCAGCTTGTGCTGGGACCATCTCTGTGGTCAGAGAGTTTTCCTCCCTGGAAAACTATACCTAAAATAAAATACTGTCAATAAACACCGTAAATAAAAAAAGAGCACACTTGTCTTGGATCAAGTCACTAGGCCTGTATTTCTTGGCCAACCACTTCAAAGGATTATATCAGATATCCTAGGACTGGAATGCCCTATATTGCTGCGCTATACCATTGCACTGAAACACATGTAATGTAGCCTATGGCTGGCTGCTTTTTGCTTTATTAGATCAATATGGGTGCAAGTCTCACACTGTGCCTGTCTATTAATGTTGCGACCCTGATAACACTAATGCTGTTGTTTTTGCCTCTGTTGAGAATTCTATGCTCTTGATGAGAAATGATTTACTATAGCAGACTTTATTGGACTCGTGTGTAAGCCAGCCAGTGATTGGTGTTTGCTGCTTGAGGTAATGTAACAATAACTTGCATTAATGAGCTTCTTTTCAAAAGATAAAAAAATCTAAATGTTACAATTGCTGTTGCCATTCCTATAAGCTTAAATGGCAATAAGAATAGTTGTGCAAGTGATCATGAATAGACTATAAAATGCATATAAAAGGCATGAAGGCCTTAATTCAAATGGTAAAACTGTTAATTCTGATTTGATTCCCTCAGTATTCGTACTGTGAAACTAGACTCCATCGCCAATTTAGAGAAACTCATCAGTATTGAGAAAATCATTCTTCATGTCATTGCTATTTAGTTCATTAAATACTATGATCTAAATGCATCCAGATATCCAAGTTCTACAAACCACCTATAAAGAATTTGGCCGCCATCATGATTAATAAGTTCAATAAATCATTCAATGCAAAAAAAAAAAAAAAAAAAGACTAAAATCCCCATCCAAGTGTCACTCAAGGGAATGTCTGGTATGAAACTACCGTATATTAAAAAGGACAAATGCCTTGCACCGTGCAATTCCTTTGATCCTAATTCACAAACAAATTCAAATCAAAAATCACTTGCCGAGTTGTTGTTGTTGATGTGTATATCATCTTATGTCATTAAACAGAGATCATTAAAAAGGACAAAGCTTTTCAAACTTTTACATTAGCAATTGACTGAATCTTTGTGTACCTCCTCTTCTAGCAACACTAACCTCAGTGGATACAATGGAATAGCATGAAAGTCTGGATAGAGAAGGGATATTTTGGTACAACCTGGAAGAATTAGATTTTTTTTTTTTTTTAAGTACTAATAACAATTTTACTATTTGCTCCTTTCCGACAGTGGACTCAAGGTTAATTAAGCCCTATTGCTCTCTGCTGTTGTCATTCAGCATCTTGTCATTGCACAGTGGTCTAATCCACTCGTAACTAACTAGGACACTGGGGAACGATAGAGAGCAAGGGATCTTGCTGTATGCTGATGATTTAATTCTGTATACACCCAATTTGCATTTGGTTGTCATTGTTGTCCTCAAACACTGAAGTTATTTGGCTCCATCATAGATTCTGAATTTCTCTAAGGGTGACATCTGTAAAAATCACCATTACATATTATGTCTTTCAAAAGCAAACAACACATTAATTTCTTAACATTGCTTCAGTGTCACTGGCAGAAATCTTAATTCATTTAAACTGAACACCCTTCCTAATGATTTCTATGTATTCAAATGCATGCCTTTTTATCCTAAAGGCTTTTTCCACAAATGAACCTAGAATTTATCTGGGAGAAGAGGGCCTCTTTAGTGACCTAAATCACTTGGTGGCAAGGCCATGCCAAATTTTCAGTTACATATCTGAGCAGCCATTTTCCAAGCATCGCAGTAATGGATATGTTTTTTGTTCTCCCCCGGAGTGGCTACAAATGGAAACCTCCTCCTGCTTGCTGATTTCACTGTCTGGCCTATGCATATCCCTTGGAACTACCCAACCTGCTGTTATACTGGCAAGATCATAGGGAAGACCTCTCTTAGAGCATTGCAACAGCTCAGATGACGGTTTGGTTTTCAAACCCTTTCCACCTCGACCCCATTGGCGCCTGTCTTCTCTTTCCTACATCTGTGATAGATGAGGTCCTCTCTACCTGGTCCAAGCTTGGTATTAAAACACTAAATGATTTGTAAATGACTTGTAAGGCAAGCATGCGTGTTTTTTTGCAACTACTGAAAAATGTTCACTCTGCAAAAGTCACATTTTTTTTTAGATTACTGCAAGCTTGCAGTTTTGCCTGTAATATGAACCCCCAATTCCTCTCCCAGAGGCCACATCATTTGATACTTTTTTAAAACCCTTACCCATTCCCAAGAAAATGATTACCCAACTTTACACTCCTATTCATTCCCTCCAGGCTACTACTTTAGCCAATATCAAGACCATGTGGGGGGAGGATTTGGGAGAGGAGCTCACAGAGGCAGAATGACTATTTTGAACAATGTTAATTCATCTGTGCCAAGCAAAGAAGCTTTGGTTTCCTTCTGTTGTGATACAGCTCAGTACTCACCATTTCAGTGCCCATCAGATTGCTGTCCTGTAATATTTAGTTATATAATACCCAGGAAATTCATGCATACATATGCATATATGAATGTATTGTAAGGGTGAATGCACCCCCCAACCACTCACAAATACACACTTGAAGGCATGCACACTCATCTGCAACACCATGTCCACAAATATTAACACAAATTCATTTTCAAGATGTTATAATTTAATCTCTGATTATTGTGCGTCCTATTACAGTGCCATTTGATCTGGGTTGTCAGGAGTTCACTTACTGACACATACAGTCTACCACACTCACACATCTGAGGGTAAGCCCAGAGCCTTATGCCCTCCACTGGTGCTTATGTGAATGCTGTGCATCAAGGCGATGGTGACTGCTGGCACAAATATCCTGCTATCTACTGGGTTTGATTTTTTTCCTTTTGCTCTGTTGTACTTTGTCTTTACTTTTGATAGATTCTCATTTGATAGGCCAATTTGTTCAGAGCACATGCTCTGCTGAAGCTTTCCTATCATACTCATAACGCTCTATTATTCTGCATTCCTGAATTTAATGTTGTCTTTTGTGTTGCTATGTACATTAAATTATTTAGTCATTTCAGTTGGTCACTTATGAAGAAAAAAAAACTGCACGCTATTCCTTTCCAGAGTGACATTTTATGTGCAGCCAAGACATTTCTGCTGTGTAACCAACAGCTCCACTTCCAGCTCCCACTGGAGAGAACTTTGGTCCTCTTTGCCAGATAGGCTCGAGGGAGGCTTTATGTGACTTTCTCCATTGTTATATTTGCGGATTTGCAGTTCAAATGAAATATTTGCACTTGTGCTCATTTGCACGCCCGATCTTAGTAAATGTCAAGTGAATGCGGGACTAATTGTACCTGCATTCATTTTTGTGCCAGTGGTACCCATATTGATTGATCCGGATCTCATATTTAATGGGCCTGATAAAACATTTTTCTTTATCTGTGTCACTTTTTATAGGAACAAATGGCCAATTTATATACTGCTCTTCCTGTCTTTTACCATCACATCTTATCACTGCCTAATCAACCTTCTTTTTGATACTGAACTTCCTGACAAGGACTAGAACTGTGTCACAACCTCACTCTCACACTGAGCACAGGTGAACTACAGGGAAGTGTGTACTCCCACAGTGACTACTGTATATCTCCATCTGCCCATCAGCTAAACTATTCACATCTACAGATATAAAATACCACCCTGGTTCTGTTTTTAAACTCTGACTCCCTGTCAGAAGGTGGACTGCCTTCAGTTCATGCTGTGCAGATAGTAACAAGGATCTGAACACTTTAAAAACAGAGACAACTGTCCGCCAGAGAAACTCATCTGCTAATGTAGTCCTTTGTCAAAATCAGCTAAATAATGCAGGGTCATATTGCTCAATAATGCCATATTGGATACTTTATGTATACGTGCAGTGATATGTGTAGTGTATAGCTGACACCTAGAGAAGTGTCACCAAGAGAAGTGCTGTTTTTAGTAGTTAAAATGATAATAATTTCAAATGAATCAAGGATTAAAGGTAAACGGTAAAGGAAGTCAAGCAGCATCTCCATTGTTAAGGGGAAATACATATACATACATGATGAAGAAATTCCAGCAGTGGGTGAGAAGCTAGTCAAAAGCTTAAGAAGATGGCTTGATGTTATATTAAAAGACAAAATGCATATTCAGAGGATAATGTGGGAGGTTGGTAAAGGCAGTGAGGACCTAAAGAGGTCAGCACTATCACACAAGTTGACAGTTTGTGGCAGTGCATTTTCTGATCTATTGTGTAAGCACAGTGTTTTTGGTGGTGTACTGTTTGCTACTATTATGTTTGTTGCTCTCTTTAGCTTGTGACTGCTGGTATTATTCGTTGTCTAAACTGCTGACTTGCTGTTTCAAGACAAAAATCCCTGCTCCCCAAACTTATTGTTTAGGCAATCCTAACTTTTAAAAGTATTTGGTAGTATGTGAAACTAAGGAGAGACTTAAATTTCGGTGCAAAGCAAGAGGTGATGATAGCTGTGTTTACTGTTGAGTGGGTGTGGAGGAGGTTAGGATGCCAGAACATATTATTAAGCCATCTGCAGATGTTGTGAGCCTAAACCAACAAAACACTGGTGAAGGAAGGAACCCATTGTTTACAGCCCTCATTCACTGTAACAGGTAAATAAGGTGGTGCAGTAGTGTGGTTTGTCTGGTGGTCCTGTAATACATGACAATGTAGCCTAATGTTCTTCATTGTGACCATTTATGGGTTAGTACATCCTTTTTTGTTATCTTAGTCAGGCTTTTGTATGAATGTGACCTCCCTGGAAAGTGGCACAAGCGACAGTTACATCATATCCCATGAATTAGTAGATGCTATTAACATCCTCAAAATCCTGTTTTTCAAATAGAGAGCAATAGCATTTTCAGTTTGCAAGGGAACATTAATCTCCTGGCAAACTTGTAATGATCAAGTGTAAAGCCAATGCCAGTGGAATTCTTATCAGACCCTTGATTAAGACAAGCTTAGCTGGCTGCACAGAGGTGTGCCCTCTGACGTAATTCCAACATAAATTGTGCTCTTATCTAACAACAAGAAGACTGCTGGGGTGGCTAAACAGAGATAACACTGCTACAAAGTTAGCAGAAAGGCTCTCGTCCAAGTTTTTGTAAGTGGAGACTTCCAAGACAGACAGAATGGATACCTCATCTTAGGCTCTGATTTTTACAGATTGTATGACTGGCCTAAAGGTTATTCCACTCACCACCCCTCACCACCACCTGTTCAAAACAAACCAAAGTTGAGAAATAGGATGATGATCAACACTGAACACTGCTTAGAAAAGCTAAAAGAAGACAACAGTGGGCCAGATGGAGGAATGTTCTTTTAAAGTTATCTCATATTTTCTTTTATTTTTCTATTATGAGGAGAAAAAAAAATAGGAGAAGTCAACTCCAGATGCACCAAATGTTCTTAACCATCCAAATCTGCTTTTATCCAGGTGTGAATGTAATGATGAATGAGACTGTTCTCTGGCAAAACAACAATCCCATAAGATGTTTGTACAGCAGTTTATTACGACTTATGGTTACATTTTAAAGTTAAGCGACCTCTAGTTGTCCTGTAAATAATGACACGGTGGTGCAGTACTGAGAGACCAAGAAATCCACGTAAGGAGCGTGCTAGCTCACTAGGTAGTGAGCTAATGTTCATGAGCAAATGCTAGTGCACTACCTAGGTTGCTCAGGAAACAGTCCTTTTGGTCATATCAGAGACACTCCTGTGGGTTTGAACAGATGATCTATGTGGTAGTATGGGTTGGAGGACTTGTTGTGATGAATCCCACCTGTTCATAAACAGGAGGCGTGTGTCTGAGCATTTGTTATTAGGATAGGTAACGCCCATAAACACTATATAAGAGCAGCTGTTGTGCCATGTGCAAAATGTTCTGGCACAAGCCCAAGAACTGGAGACTCCACCAAAACAAGGCCATTGGAAGAAAAAGAACTTCAGCAGCCGAAATCAGAGTTGATGGTGATTGTGTGGTTTGTGAGAGCTGAGCCAAGTCAAATTTCCCTTCTTGGGACAATAAAGGTCTGAACTAAACTGAAGTACTGTTAAATGAACATAAAAAAGAGAAAATATGATTTTCGGGAATGTCCGTGCTGGTGTTGCAAGAAAGTCAAAAAGCCAACAATGGCAAAAAAAATCTGTGATGCTGTGAATGTCGTCTTGCCAGAGGGACGTACAGTTGCTGAAAAAAAATGAAAATAAGATGTGATTTATACTTTATCGACACTTTATTTATCATGTTTGGATTAGGGCTGTGAGAAGATCAGTGTGATCTCTTATGCTTATGACCGGAGCAGAACAGAACAGACTAGCCTTCTACTTTCACACTGTGACAGTTTAGCGCAGTGATGTAAAAGCATGATGTGTTAGGGTGATGACCACAATGGCTTTAACCACATGTAATGACCATATAACCTCAGGCAAGGGTGGTCTGTTGGCTAACGGCCCCCTTCCTCTAAGCAGACCTACTTGTCAGTGCCTCCTTTGATTCTGACAAAGTGTGCCTCTGAACAGAGATCCTGCCTATTTACCATTATCATGTTTTTCACTGCTGCAAAAGACCTCATGACCAAAGAGAACAAAAGAGAACAGCAGCATCCACCACTCCCACCATGGTGGGACCCAAATATGCCTCCCTGCTTAACTCAATCCAGCTGTGTTCAGGAGTGGGTAACAAAGTGCACCCCCCTAAAACAAAATAACATGTGCAGTGGGAATTGTAGACACCCAGGGGAGGATGTGGTATTACTGATATCTGCACAGTCATCGTTGTTTAGGAGAGATGCAAACATGGCCACAACATAATATTTAATAAGAGGTATTTTTATAGTAATGGGAAATACTGAATTTAGAAAAACGTAGCCATAAAAAGGATGAAGTAAATTGGGTTGCAATAAATTGCAAGTTAATACCAAGAACAATATAACAGAATAAGTGGATAGGTGATGCATTTGCATGAGAAAAGCTTATTTGAACATTTTCTCTGTAAAATTCCAAACTTTTTCCAAACTAATTTTCCAGACTTAACATTGCTCATTCATTGCCATATCAATTTTGAGACATTAAGTGACCTCTAATTAAGAATGGCCACAGCAGAGGGCACAAATGAGCATTTGCTGCCTTTTTAACAGACAAGCAGGGCTTTCAGCCTGTGTCCTCACTGTATGACAAAGATCAGTGACAAAACTCTGAAGTAAATGTTTTCAAAAGATGTGGCCACTGGGAGAGACCACTTGAAATAAAATGCAAAAGGACTGCATTGGTTCGACATATAAAGAAGAATCATTAATGCTCACGCAGTTGAGAAAAACGTGTTAGCCCTCACCAAGAGACGGGGTCAGTGCATGCTCGCTTAACAGTTCTGAAGGATTTGTTTACTTAGGCTAGTACTTTGCCTGCAGTGACACTTGAAACGCGAGTCTGGATGTGTGGCCATATCTCAATGGCCTTCTCAAGCACTGTCATATTCTCTAGCCACCTGTGTTGGCAGTATTTCAAGAGCCCGTTACCTTTGTGAAAACCTCTCGTCTGACTGGAGAGTCTTTAAAAAGCCAGTGAAGTGATTTTTAAATGTGCTCCATGTCCCAGCTGGTTACATTGCTGCCTGCTTTAAATCTATTATGTATTACATGTCGTCCACAACTTCCTATCTGAAGAAGATTGCATCCAATCACCTCTTCAGTGTCTTTGAGCGGTGTCAAAATGTTCACAATTAACTGATGGCCCAGGCATCGAGAGTTGTAAAATTCTGTGAAGTCCCAAAGTGTCACAGCTGCTTGGGGGATTCTTCGACAAGTCAGCAGAATATATGTGTCCAAGGAGATGGCAAATATAAAGGAAAAGCTTGTTTTGAGCAAGATATACATTTTGAGGCATGTTTGACTATGGCATGTGTGTTTCAATGTTGAAGGGGAAATAGCAGGGTGACTTTAATGATAAGGTCACATGGCCACCCCACAAAAACTAACTCAAGCACCAATAAAAGAAGCAGCTCAAATGACTGACCGTGGTGGCAATATTTGGCCAGACTCAATTGATTTGATGTCTCTTGTCAGAAAACAGAGGCTTTTAAGTATAGAATAAATATCTGTTATGATCCATTAAGTAAACTATAACTTGGTCCATCTCATCATTTCCCAACAACTAACTTTAATAGCTAGGGTGACAAAGCCAGCTCTTCACAAACTTAAAGCTTCCCATTGTCATTGCCAGGTTCCTATACACAGTGTGGGGCGTTGAAAATGGTACACATGTTGCTTCCACTCAAACACAAAAAACACACAAACACTCTATATTCTAAGCTGAAAATTATTACTTTTTATCATAAAATACTGAAATGGTTTGGGGTTGCTAAATAGTACACAGCCTAATTGAAACATATTTTTAAACATAATTTTCATCATGAATTCCTGAGAACTTCCACACATATTCAAGTATGGAAATGAAGTCATAGTCAGTACTCTTTCATACATTCTAAACTTATACAAAACCCTTGAAAAGTCCATCCAATGTTGCCTTGAAGCATTTGTTTATTATGGTCCATCACTGTTTACAACCTCATGTCAACTCATAGTATGAATAAATAAACACAGCCTTAATCAGCTGTTTAGTCAGTTGGCGCTAGAAAACTGTGGACTGTGGAAAGAACATGGACAAGCTTACTTGTAAAGGCTGTCGGGTTCCAGGCACTTGAAGACCACTGAGTACAGCACAGAGTGAGGATGGTCGCCACTCCTCCTCCCTGCTACAATGCAGGATGAACCCAAACCAGAGAAGAGGTCATCCACCAAGCTCAGGACCTCACCTGGTAGAGAGGACAGGTGGGAAAGAAAGAAAGAAAGAAAGAGAGAATGAAAGAAAGACTTTTTCAGCATACATTATGCCAAATAATGAGGAAAACAAAGGACTTGCCTTTTAAGTTTAACTCATTTTTAATTCAATTCAATTCAGTTTCAATTTCAATTGACTTCTGGTTGATAAAAGTCAAAAAAATGATGCCAAGATGCCCTTGGCTTGTGCTCCATGCCTCATATTTTAACATAAAAAGAAAACAATGGCATAAATAAAATAAAATAAAATAATAGAGCTAATGGAGTGGAGCCTTTTTCTCCACCTGTGAATGACTCTGTATTTTTAATTTTATTTTATTTTAAGTAGAGCCTCTCTCTCCAGTGATTGTGTCATTTGACTTGTGTTGTGAGCCATTCTGAGTTTCACCTCCACTGGGTCCAGAGGGAGTCATTTCTACAAAACCAAGCCCAAGGCAAAATTAAATATGACTTTTTTTTTCTGGCAGGAGCCCCTACACAGTACATTATAGAACTGTAAGAAAACAGGATTTCTTTCCTTTCTAGGCACATGGTACTGTTACAATGATATCTCACTGAGCACCCTGGCGTCTCACAAAACACCACTTCACAAGTTGTGAAATATCTTTCATGTCAGCTTACGGGAAAGGCGAGCGACACACACTTGTTCATTTAGACACACACACAACACCAGTTTTCAGTACTAGTGGGGGTGATGGAAAAAAGAGGGAGCTGTCAAAACAGTTTAAAAGCTCTCAAACGGTTGGATTTCCAACTATTTCTACAGGAGGTAAAGGGCAGCTTACTTTTAGCTTATGATACATGGGCCAACTTATAAACACAGAGAGTAAGTCTGGCTGGTAGGGCAGAAGGGGGTGGTAAGAAAAGGCTGCAGAAGAGAGGAAAAAGAACTGCAGAAATGAATGATTTGACCTTTTCACAGAAAGAGCTCTGTGTATTGGAGGTTTCCCTCATATACATTCCTGCACTGCTGAGTTCCTCGTTCCAGGGTTGCTCTTTCGAAGGTTTTCCCTCTCTAAACAGGAATCTCAAATTCGATTAATTTATAATGGTATTAAACCTGCTTAGTATTGCACAAGTGATTATTAATATATCTTAGTCTTAATTTGAGTGTTTTTCGCTCAAACATCCCACAAACCTCCTATGGATGTTGACGTAATACTGTTTATGCAATACATTTCAAGTTGGCATTTTGTTTAAAATCACCATACACAACTGACATCATCACAATCTTCCATGCTTTCATTATCCCACTCTTCAACTGTAAGACCACCTGCACACAGAGTTTATATATATTTTGATAATCTCAGGATAAGCCCTTATTCAAAAAATAACATGGGAGAACACGCTGGCTCAAGCTCACTCGTTGTATATATAAAACAAGGCATTCCTTCACTTCAAAGGTTCTCAGATTTTTTTTGTATGGCCTAATGGAAAGGTGTGCTCACAAGAAAACACCCACCACACCTGCACTTACAGTGCACAATAGTGATAAACTGTGTACACACACACACACACACACACACACACACACACACACATATATATATATATATATATATATATATATATATATTCATTTCTTTAATAACCAAATAGATCCTCAAGGTCTGTCACGAGAAAATTCACACCAGAGATTTTACACACTTGAGTATTTTTAACAGAAGTGGTTTAAGTTACATTGTATAACATATTTGAGGAAACCCATATTGTCTTAGCAGGGCCGCAGTGAATCTCTTTGATCTGGCAATGGAGGAGCTGCACTCTCTTCCAATCCAGGAGAGGGATTTAAATAAACATCTGCCCATTATGAGTCCACCGTATGTGTGGCCTTGGGCCACATATTGCCAAGCTACCGCATTACAATTTATGGAACAGATCTGTATTTAATTTGCTTGCCTTCTACCTTTTTAATTATTTTTTTCTTTCTGCCATTTGTTTTTCTTTTTCTCCATTTGTCTGTCTTTCATTGGTACCACCTGTTTTGTGTTAGTTAGTGATGTGAGGTGAAGATGAGGACAAAGTTTTGCAAGGTTAATTCAAAATAGTATACATATCTCCATAGTAGTACATAGAATATTGATATGAGACAATGGGTGGATGGGGGGTCTTTTAATTAGTGTTTTTTCAGGTCATTAGCTGTAAAAAGTATGAACATGCGGAAATGTTCCATTCTCTTGTTTTCCTTGCAGTTAGGGTATTTAGGGAGGCAAACTATGATAAGACACCAAGAATTGGTGGAACAATAAATTATCCCTCGCAGACTACTTAATCTTTTGGATAAACTATTGGTAATGATCTATTTAAGATTGACTATTGACCTGATTCGGCATGCCCCTAGTATGCCTTTCAAGTCTTTTCCCCCACCTTTCACTCTAAGTAACTATGAGAGGAATGTCCAGTGCATGCCAGATTTCTGCTACTTCAAATAGGCTAAAAGTAGAAAGAGACAGCTCCAAATACAGCACGGACAAAAGCCGTGTGAGAGGGAGAGAAGGAGAGCGTCATGGCCATAGTGTCGTGTGCCTCCTTCTGTTCCCTCCCGTGTCTCTCTCCAGGTACCGCAACCTCTCCTTATAACTACAGTGATCAGTCGCTGGTGATCACTTACCATCAGGGCTGGAGTATTAATGGCGCCAGTTGGCCATTCGACTGTATTTAGTCCATGTGTTGCAAGCCTACTTAAATAGGTAACTTGTGGTTAGGGGGCCAGTAATTTGACCCCCTTTTGTTGGAAGGGTGTTTATTAGCTGATTTAGGCTTTTGATTCAAAGTTAAATTATTGTGGCTATACATATATATCTATATGTGTGTGTTTGTGTGTGTGTGTGTGTGTGTGTATATACACACACACACACACACACACACACACACACACATACATACACACATACATACATATACACACACACACACACATGTATATATATAAGTAGATTGTCTTTCTCCTTTTTTATAGTAAGCTCAATTTCTGTACTTGTTTCTTGTTTTGTGGCCTTTGTCATAATTAATTGACATTTAAGTTACATTGTTAATAAATTCCCCATTTTTCTTTAACGCTCCATTTTCCTTGCTTCTTTTCCCCTGGGTTAATTTGTGTTGTTACTTCCGTGATCCCCTGGATGTAACAGCAAGAGAGAGAAAAAGAGATGAGAGCAGGGAGAGTGACTGAAATTGTATGCTTCAGGATGTGGTCAGGGAGAGAAATTGTGTCTGTGTATGTTTTGATAATCAGAATAAATCAGTGGTCTGATGCCTAACTTAGTACAGTCTAGAAGCAACCACTTGTGGGCTCGTCAGTAGGGGTGAGCTGATGTGTTTAATTATCACATAATTTAGACTTGCAAAAGTCCACAGCCAGATTGAGTAATGTATGCCCACCAGATTGAGTACTGTATGCCCACCCATGGCTGTCCACTTGCTCACGGAAAACAAAGGCAAGATACTGATCAGTGCTGAGTAACATTGCTACACTCAGTCACAATAAAAAAATGTAGGCCATTCACAATAGAAGGATTCATACACATGAACATACACATGAACGGTACATTATCCACATTTCACAGGAGACCTCAGCCAAAGAAAGAGAGGAAAAGGGGCAGAAAGGGCAGGGGAGACAAATAGAAAAACCTGATACGACAGGTGGCTTCCATGCAGTGTTCTGCTGCTACTGTTTCTGTATGCATGACCGAGTATTCAGGTACGTTCACATCAGCCGGTTGAGAGATATATACAAGATAATAACTTCATTTGTCTCTTTCCTAGGACTCACTTTCTCCCTGCGAGCTTTGAAAAGTTTTAGTCGTACCGGTCCTAATGAGAGAATGGAGAGAATGACCAAACACATTTTTACAACCAATTCAAACTACCTTGACACCTTCAACTTCCTGTGACTGGCGCTGAAACACCTTGCCAGATGCAGCCCCCTTTCACCCCAAGAGGAAGGAGAGACAAGGACACAAACTGATATAAAGAATATTCTGTTGGTTAAATAGGAAGTGAACCATATTAATGCTGCCCCTGAAATACCAGTCCTGTGCTTCTGGTCTACAGTGTCAAAGGCTAGACTTAGGTCAAGAAAAAGGAGGATCCAACATCTACATTTATTAAAATATCATTTGTGAATTTATCAAGCTAGACATTGAGGAGAGATTGCATTGTGTGGAGCAACTGGGGCAAGAAACATTGATAAATATGCTAAGGAGGTGATAGTTAAAATTATTAACCATTAATATCAGAACAAGTGATTACAATATATCTAATAAAGAGGAAAATTGGGAAAGTGTGGTCGCATTAAGGATGTGATAATGTACAGCCCAAAGTTGGCTACATAGATCAAGAGAATCAAGAGAGCCAATACTCACACTAAAAGTAAAGACTAGGGCAAGAAGACCAGCATCTGATTGCAAATACTGGTTGAGTTCTATCTTTGTTAATCTTCGGTCTCCATTAACTACATCAACAGAACAAAATATGCAGCAAACTGAGGGTCATTTTCAGTCTCTGCAAGGACTATATTATCTGCATATAGAAAAGTGTCTACAGTGAAATCACCCAATCTGATGCCAGTAGCTGCTTTCTTAATTTCTAGCGCGATATTGTTTCAGTAGATGACAAACAATGTGGGACAGAACATATACCCAAATGGGACTGGAAATGTTGGCCATAAACCTGAACACATACAACTGGTGTTAGAACTGGTAAAGAACTGTTGAGACAGTATAAAATGTACCATTTGAAACGGTCTAAGATGGTTTTATACAGTCAAAATCTTCTTTTAAATCATATTATAATACAGAAAGGACATGGCCAAATGTTTTCAGCCACTCATTAAGAATATTAGAGTTTGTAAACACCACTGAGAGGACTTATCCCCATATAATTCAGAGGAACTCTAGGGTCACTATTGTGGGACGTTGGAATTGACTTTATTATAGATTTATACCAGACATAGAGAATAAGATGCCATTAGAGAAAAGATTACATAAAATTAGAAATAAAGAAGGTAGTTTCAATTCAGTTTACTCCAGTGCAACTGGGGTTTATTTGTTTGCTAATTGGATTTGGTTACCTCGGTCACTGAGGGTGGATGGAGGTTGTTATTGTCTCCACTTGTTATCTGTTTATCTGTTAGCAAGTCAACAAGCATGTTATTTGTAAAGCAGATGCCCCACTAAGTGGTGCTAAAGGGAATGTCATAGAATCACAAAAATTGCCAGGTTTCATCCTCTAGCTAACATGAATGTTGCCATTAAATTTAAACTCTTACAACCTCCACTGCCACCTTGACCATAGTTACAACATTTTGGCCCGCTGGTAGCCCAAGATGAAAGGTCATGAGCTTACCAAACGTGAGAGATTTAATTCTCAACTTGAATATTGTCACCAAATGTCATGACAATCCACCAAATATTTTTTGAGATATTCCACTACAAACTTGAAATTGGATCTGCTGGTGGTGCTAAAGGGAAGGTCATGGGGTGCGCGAATGGTGTTGATATGGGAAATTGTGCAGTATCGCAAAGGTTGCTGTCTCTGACTACTCTTGTTTATTTACTGTACTTCTGCAGGAGAAAACTGCCCGTAAATTGTGGATGTTTTTTAAAAATTATTTTTCATTTTTACAGGCCATGCTGACAACAATGAATATATAGTCTATGAAGCTTGCATAGGCCATAAAGTTCCCATTCAGCATTATTTGCAAATCTTGTACTTTCTTTCTTTAAGTCACGTCAAGTCAATGTCATGAAAAGCCAGTGTTGCACACTTTGCTGTGAGCAGTGTATTGCTGGGGCCACATTCATATTCACTGGTGCCTCAGTATGACACAGCAAAGCACTTCCAATTCTGCCTCAGAAAAATTATTTTCCTCTGCCACTTTTTCATGTGAATTTGAATTGCTTCTGCTCTGTCTTATACGGCATGTCTGATGTTGGGAAATTATGGTAATGTATGATAACTGAGGGTGGCGGGAATGCACTTCCAGTTCAGGAGTGATTGGCATTTATCAACATATGCACAAGGATACGAACAGACTATACTGATAAATGAAGCCCATTGTTCCTACCAGCGTCCTAGCTGGGGTGAGAGGGGTGTATTACCAGGTGGTCAATTTCCTGTCTAGATGTTGGCTCATTCCAGTTGGTGATTAGGCCAATAAGGGTCATGTCATCTGCAATTTTTTTTTGACAGTTTGACAGAATTGTTTGAGGTACAGCTGTTGGTTCAGAGGGAGAATGGTAATGGAACGAGTACACAACCCTGAGGGACACCAGTGGCTTACAGTCTTCCTTTTTGAAAGGGAGTCAGTGATTCACACGCAGATGCACGCAGATGCAGTCGGGCACATTGTGTTGGGAGGAGGAGTGAGATGACTGCATTGAAGGTGGAGCTTAAATTCACAAAGAGTATTAGGGTGTATGTTCCAAGGCAGTCCAAGTGTTCCAGTATGAAAAAGTGGGCTGGGAGGCGGGTGGGAAGGGGGGTGATTGCGGGAGATGGAAACAGGGCTGTCAGCTTGATTGCCAAATCCACAGTAAAACTCACTCAGCTTGTATGCCAGCCATACTTGGAGTGGGGGGGTCTGGCCTTGTTGTTTACATCCTGTGGTCCCCTCCAGACTGATGGGGTCTTTGGCTGACATCTGCTCTTCTATTCTCTTAGATGGGCAGTATAAGAAAGACGAAAGACAGAACGACAAAAGAAGACCCGGTGTACATGTCCTGGAACACCATGCACAGTATACTCCAACTGTAGTTCTGTAGTGGCAACTGCAGTTCTTTTTACGCCACTCCAGTAGGCCAGTAGGGGGCACAGAATGGTCATGAGTTTCCTGTTGAGAGCCCAGCTTGATGCCAGAAACACAGAATACCACAACACAGAACAGTAACGGCAGCGGTGAAGGAAGCATGCATTCGACAGAAAGAGGAGTCGGCAGTGGCTATGGTATTTGAAGCAATGAAAAGAAGGAATTTGGAATTCTTCCAAATACCTTTTTTTTTAACACTGAAGGTGTGGGCAGCTGTGAGGAAGTAAGGAAGAAAGCTTGGACAGCCATCCTCCCTGTCAGGGGCCATGCCAGTTGTAGGCAACACAGACTTTATTGCATTTATGTTGGACAGTGGGTGTAGAGGTTGGACAGAGAATGGATTGGTTCCAATCAATCAATGCACATATGCTGCTTGGCTGGGGTGGGTAATTTTTTATTTTTTTTTTTACCAAATGACATATCTCAAAGGACCATACCAGTGATTTTGAATGTTTCACCCCATCACTACAATTTACCCACATTTTGCATTGCAACAAAATATTTTGCAAATCATGTGGGGGCACTAAGGATTTCACAACATATCATCAAAATACCTCAGTTTTGAAATACGAATATTTGGTTGAAACACCCACCTTGTAATCTTCTACTTCTGCGACTACCAAATTAGTCAGCATTCAAAAATCACAGAGCTAATAATTTGCTGTGTAAAACAAATGTTTCCCCATCAGGGACGATTTCAGGTGGAGGGACTGTTTCACCCAGTTTCAAGTCATGAAAACACATGACGCAGGGGTCCTTGGTAGTTCCCAACTGGCACAACTGTCATTTTCCCATACAGTGCCCATGTTGTGTACCCACTTGTACCCACTGATGCACCCATGGGTGTGTTGGTCTTAAAATGTGGTGTAGTCAGGTACATTGTTGGCGCATTGCTATCTTGGTGCAGCTGAAAGTGATTGCACGATTGACCATAAAAAACAGGTCTAAAATCAGTGGCACAGTTTTCATTGTTATTTTAAGGGAACATTATCATGATGGTAATGCATGCCTACATAGGCGGGTGCACAACACATGTGCACTTGCATTTGCATGTTACACACACAGGGACTTTCTTATACTGCCTGCTTCACCTCAGGGAGCTTTGGTCGAATCCTGCTGTTGCAAGATTACTTGGCAAATATGCCATTATAATAGCAATCCGCTGAGATGCAAGCGTGCATGGCTTTTAAAGGAAATGGGAGATGGCACTCTGATTGGTTTATTACATGTTACGCCCAAAACACACCCATGATTAATTAAAGTGTACAACCCATTTGAACAATCAGCAACCCTTTTTTCCGCCATAAAAATAGCAAAAGTGGACTTGCACACACCCTAAATGCACTTGCACCATGCTCTTCAGACTGTGTGCTTAAATTCATTAAAATAATTTAAATAAATCATTAAAATAGAGCCCTGCATTTCCATCTTAACCACTAGAGGGCAAACTGGGCCAGGCTTAGTGAAATAAATAAGCACTGGCACATTCGCGCCTAGATGTTGTCAATATGACTGTTGTTGTATGTCATAACTACATAGTACTAAATGCACACTGGATTCACAATGAGAAAATGTGATTTAGAGTGGAATAATACTTTCAGTGAAGAATTCTTAGCTTCACATGTATAAAATTTTAACATTTTTTCGTAACACACATTCCATTATTATTTTTTTTTTTACCGCTATTTGAACTAGAATTACAACTACGGATTTCTCCTTTCAAATGTGTTTAAGGTCTAAAAAGTACATAAACTCAAACAGCACTGCAAATCCAGTCCTACAAAGATTCAAAACTAAATTCAAACTTTCAAAAGTAAGTTTAAACCTTTCAAAACTTGGCTACAAGCTTTCAACATGTGGCAATGCTCTTCATATCTCCTGGTCAACCCCCTGACTGCTACAAAGTATAGCCACGGATCTGGTAGAGCCCGGGTTTACCTTAGCTCACCCCCTTTAAGTAACACCCTACCCCTGACAAAGCTTGCTATGGGCTTGCTGTGTGAGAAAGTACACAGCACAATATGAGTGCACCCACCTTCATTCACTTAGCACAACACGGGGAGGGGAGGTGATGTGTGTAATGCATGTGTGGGCGAGGGGTGAGGGGGTATGGTGCCTGCCAGTGCAGTTAATGCTACCTTTTATTTCTGTCCTCCGGGGCTCCATTGAAGGTGGTTGTGGGGTAGCAGTTAGGGGAGGTTGGGGCTACAGAGGCACAATACGAATGAGAGCATGTGCCTGCCTGTGCATGCATACACAGTTATACAACTGAATCATTGCAAACAAACATTTTAATTATTACATTAATGGCCTGACATGAAGAAATGTGTCAGATCTTATGGCGAGAGTGCACTTGAATAACCTAATAGAGTCATAAATACAAATGGAAAAGGTGTACTTTACATGATACTCAAGGTGCCAAGATATTACATTCTCGTTTTTGAATGGTTAGATGTCACGTATAACAAGCCAGAAAACCTTACTTAAATCTACTTAAAGTCTACTGAAATAACAATTACATAAGTGATGTAAATGACCTCTTCAGTCTACTGTTGCCGTACACCAAATAGCTCTGTATCACTTGCCTTGTAAAATAACCACCAAAATCTATTTTTATTTCAGGTCCATTCAGCCATTTCTCTCTTAAACAAGAGACAAGTGGTATGTATGAATTTCAAACTGGGACGTTGTTTGCTTACATTGTAGAGTGACTCTCAGTATGTTGTAGAAAAAACGAGAACAATCAAGGAGATATTAGGTAGGCTAAATATTGGACACTTGGACTTGGACATTTGAAAAAGTTACTTAGTAACAAGTTACAGAAATTAGATTACTTTTTGCTGTAACAAGTAAGTTAACTCATTCTTTTTTAAATTTATTCATTTCTATTAATATAATAATAAAATCCTGAGTAGCAGAACTGGCGAGTTGTTGACTAGTTGGTTTACTTACTGATGCCAATGCAGATGCTGGTAAGTGAGCTGGCACCCATGCTGCTCTGCTGTTGCCTGGTGTGACAGGAGATGAGGTCCGTGCAGCAACTTGTGCCTTGTAGTATTTACTCTATGCAAATTTGGTATTTTTCTAGGTATTAAGAATAAGTCGATTCCAAATACATTATCTTGATTCAGGAAGGTTTGGAAGGTATATGTCTTTAAGAGTGAGAATGTGTATGTATATTTGTATAAGTGTGTGTGTGTGTGTGTGTGTGTGTGTGCGTGTGTGTGTGTGTGTGTGTGTGTGTGTGTGTGTGTGTGTGTGTGTGTGTGTCCTCTGGGCAGTGGGG
>OMLB01041141.1:2720-15476 GCA_900302555.1 Myripristis jacobus
AAAAAAAAAAAAAAAAAAAAATCAATTGAGTGTGAATCAGACCTGGAGCAGGGCTTTTCTCACCCTCGCTGGGTGAGAAGAAGAAGAGGGGGAAGAGGTCACCCAGTGTGTGAGAGAAAGAGAATAAGGGGAAACTGTGCATTCGTGTGTGTGTGAGAGAGTGTGTGAGACGAGAAGAAAGCAAAGTGTGTGGTTTGTTTTGCCGTCTTGGAATGCCGTTCTTAAGCCGGCCCTGTCTCCATTTGTACATGTGTGTTCAGTAATTCATAAGCCTATGGGAGGCAATCAGTGGGAAAGAGATAAAAGAGCCTGTCTGGGATTCCTGAGGACACACTGGCCACATTTGTGTCTTTATATTGTGTGTGTGTGTGTGTGTGTGTCCAGATGCTGCGACCACGCTCACCCTGTTTTGGCGAGGATCAGTGAAAATGCATAGTCTGAACGTACAGAGCAGCCCATTCACATAAACACATCTGTGAACATCAGCACAGGGAGCCCATACACGCACCGCCAACCGCACGTTCACGCCACCAACAACTCAACAAACCGGCCGCCGGGAGTCCAGTTCCTCCTCTGCGACCGGAGGAACGCGGCTTCGTACCGACCGCAGTCGCCTCGTTCCCTTGTTGCCGGCCAACCGGCTGCAGCCCAACACTTGGCTGCATTTCGTCTCGTATCACGCTAATATTTGGGTGGCCCGTCTAAGCAAATTAACCGCGTGCCAAGAAAATGTGGGTTTTGGATTCATTTCGAGCGCCGTGATGCATGAAGCCGGCAATTCTAGCAGATGTCGTTATCGGATAATCAAGATTTTATGCTGCCAAGTGCTGAAACTGTGTTAGTGAACTAGAATGGCCATAATTCACTGACAAAAACTGAACTGGAGAAAGTCCGAGTGTAAACACAGCTTCCATAATGAAATGGAGCAACAATAGTCGGCTCTTGTTGCCGGGTCATGAGCTTGGACTGTACAGGATGGAGAAACCTCAGTGCAATGTAAAAAAAAAATCAATTTTAACTGTATAAAAAAAGCTGAAATGTCATTAAACCTGTGACATGACCTCCTCCTGACCTGAAACCGCAGCTACGACAAGCAGCAGCTGCAGCACCAACGCCTAAAAGCAAAGCATCCCATCACTGCTCGCACACATTGGTGCTGCCAATCACCGCAAACAAAAAGTAATTAAATAAAATACTTATTAAAATACTTATTAATACTCCTAATGCTGACCATTGCTGCAGAGTTACGTGCACTAACTCATCAGGCTCGTATTGATGATGTAAACTTGGCACAGTAATGTTGCTGCTGGTTGTGGAAACACAGAAAATCACCTGGATAAAAGAGTTTAGGAAGACTTGTGGAAACGTGGATGGGCATCAGAGCCTGAGAAACTGCTTTGACGTTGTTGCTTTAAATCACATAGTAATATTTTGGTGCCAGGAACGTCATTAAAGTGAAGAGTTTCATGCTAAACATCATTCACAGTTTGCCATTTTGCCCATCATCAGCTGCTCTCGAGATCCAAGAGCGGTTTCGGACGCATTTACGCACGTCCTTTCTAAATCATCTTTGCATAAAAAGGAGCATTAAGGCCCTCTGTGGATGTTATTCTTAGCGAGGCCCGACGCCCAAACCACAGTGTTTTCAAATGTTCAACCGCGGAAATATTTGGGCTATGTTTGGTGCTTCCGCGAGCGAGAGCACTTTCAGCAAAACAAGTCCAACAACAATCTAATCACTGTAATGTTCACAAATGAAGGCCATCTTATCGGAGCAAATTGCTCATTTTCATTCCATTAAGCCTACTCTGAGAGATGGGCCCAGACAACACTTTGATACAAATAGCAACACAAACTCATTTTCACCTCGGCACAAAGTGCTCTTTGGCTGCCATTAAAACCAGACCTGGGTCAAAAGGGAGTCGCACAAATTTTCCACGGTATTTCTTTTAATCTGCTCGGAGTGCCAGGTGAGTTGCGTTTGCTGCGTCGGAGCGATTCAGACAGCGAGAAAAAAAATTGAATTGTGTGCTGAATTGTGTAATTGTCTTGCCAATTTGTCACATCAAATTTTCTTGTCAAAGCGCCTTGTCTTGTCAGGTCTAAACGTTCTGGAATTCATTATTCTGTCATAAGTAATAAACCCTACCCATCTGGTGCTCACATCTCACACTAAAAATACTGTTTGGCCAAGGTCTGCATGAAATAAGCCAGCCATTTCAAAGTGCATTCTGTCAAAACTGCTAAGTGACAGGAAACTGTGGGCTTTAGAGGGATTTGGTTACCCTTTTTTTTTTTTAGAAATCCACACAAGCACTGATCAAAAAAAAGGGACACATTAGCGTTTTGAACCACGATATCTAAGCCATCATAACTTATTCTTCTGCATAAAGAAATGCCTTTGAGCGTTTCAGAGCAGAAAAGCCCCAGCAACGTCTTGAACGCGATTGATAATGATAATAAAAGCCCTTCACGATGCAGAACAACATAAACCCTCCTGAGCGCTTTAAAACGTCTCAAAGTCAGGTGGAGGAAATGAGAATATAGGAAATCATGGTCGAGTTGGGTTTCTGTTCAGGGTCAGTCTCGGAGAAAACGGGGAGGTAAATTGGAGACACACATAAGAGAGGCGTCTACGGTTACACCGCCTGTCCGCCTGCCAACATTTCCCCCTGGCCCAACTTCTCCTGATCCCTGAACAAGGAGGAGGATTGAAATCCGGCCTAAGTGGAGGAAAATGATCCAGAAACTCTTAAGGCGGATTTTCGGCAGCGGGCCGGGAGCTAAACTTGGCACCGCTCTCCCATCAGCCTGAGTGACACTTCGATAAATACCTTAAAAGGAGACCACAAATTAATGCAGTGGAACAAAACTTCTCAATGGAAGGGTAGATATAAGAAAGCATTAAGCCGAATGAATAGCCAGGAAGTCCAAACAACAGGGGAGAGCTCGCAGGCTTAGCTTTGCTAAGTGTTGCCCACCGGCAAAACCCTCCTTTCTTAAGCGCTCATCCATCAAAAAGGGATTAGAGACTACTTCCAAAGGATGATATCATGATCAGACATTTCAATTCAATATCAGTTTTGTTGTTCTCGCGTATGACAAGCTAACAAGTCCAAGCATGAGGCAAGATGGTGAATGGGGAGACGAGGACAAAGGGTTGGCCAAAAAAAAAAACAAAAAAACGCTCTCCTCAAGAGGTTTCCTGAAAAAGCGGTAAAAGACGAGAGCGAGACGGAAAGTGGGATAGACAAATGCGAGAAAACATGTGACAGCACACCCCTAAGCCTTGCCTGAGATCCTGAGGGAAATCAAGAGACGCAAACCACAAGAGAGAGAGAGAGAGAGAGAGGGAGGGAAACAGGGGAACAAAAAAGAGAGATAAACAGAGGAACGACAAAAAAGGCAGACATCGAGACAGGAAGACGGGGCCAGGAGGCCACTTTCCAGTCATCTTAGGTTCAGCGGAGACACATGATCCTCTGCCTCAGCTGGCAGGACGCTGCCCTCGGGACAGAGTGGACACTGACAAAAGAAGACGTGAATAGCCTCAATTAGGCGGGTTTGTAATATTCTATTGATCTTCAACAGAGGAATTTGTCCTCTCGCTTGTCCCTTTATGCAGGGATGTCAAAGAGCAGCAGAAGGTAGGGAGCTGACAGGGATTGGGTGTTGTGTTCAAGGACGCTTCAACAGGGTGGATGTTGTTGTTGTGATGTGGGCTTGAACCTCAGGAGGGGTCTCCGAAATCACCGTGAACACCCTGATGCCTAACCTGTGCAGCACAACCCTAACGTGTACAAAAAACTATCAGCATGATTGCGTAATTTCATAAGTTCTCACACAGATTGTTAAGTAAAATCTTCTTGGAGAGCGTTTAACAAAACAGGTTTGAGACGAGAATGCTTTACCCGGAGGAAAAGCGTCAGAAATTAAAAAACGCTGTTATAATTTTAAGAATGTAAGCACGCAAGTGGCAATGAAAACTCTATGGCAGCATGACAGGCAGTAATAAATGCTTAACGGCGGCTATAATTAAATACAGCAACCCTGCGTGACCCTTTCTTTACCAGGCAGAGGAATGCCGTAGCAGCAGAAAAGACAAACACAAACCAAATCCGCATGAAGACGAGGCTTAGCTGCCTGTCAGAGCTCCTGCTGTAATGTTTTAACATACCTGGCTGACTCCACAAGTCTCCACCCTGACTCTCCTCTTCAGGGCACGGTGGTGTTTCCACATCTCATCAACACCTTCAACTACACACACTCAGCTGTTGCCTCGGCTGTGGCTGCCGGCCGTGTGTGTGCGGCGCTGCTGCGTGCTGCAGAAACGACTCGGGTACACACAAACTTAGTGTTTAAGCAGCTTTAAGCTTACGTAGATGCATGTGTGCAAGCTGGTGTGTATGTGTATGTGTTTGTGTCTGAGTCTGCGTGCGTGCCTAAGGACGCGTTTGCATGTGTGTGTCAAGTCCTACGTGCTTGAAAGAGGACACACACACACACACACACACTGCAACGTGATAACCTATTCTTATGCTTCTGAGACTGCATGTATCAAATTGCCACGGTGTCATTGGTTATTGATACACCGTAGCAGCAACACTGCAGCTCTGTGCACAAGGTGAACTTTATGGGAAATTGTGTTGACACTCGAGCTCGCCCCACAACGCCCCATTTGCATTTATATGCATTGTTTTGACAGGTATATCGAGATGAATCATCTCTCCGTGTAACAAATCTCACAACATGAGTGGGATGTTGTCATCAGGGTTGGGTGTCAAGTTCCTCTGGAGCACCGTTTTGATCGTGTGACACTAAATCACGCACAACCTATGTAAATTTAAAGTCCTTTGGGCGAGTGGCAGCTTGTCGGGGTTAAAGCGGCCCAACCTGCCTATTCGGTCGTTAGGAAAACTCTTGAGATGAGATACTGAAATGGGTACAGTAGTGTAAAATTCAAAAGTGTAAAAGCCCCAGGTGTAAAATTACACTAAACTGACTCATTCAGATCACACCTGAAACATCAAAGAACAAACTTTTAAAGAATTTTATTAAGCAGTCTTATTTTTAGACTGATGACCATGCTTTTTCTGTCTCAGGGTTTCACGGGCCCTTCGGTAATGAAACTTGTCCTACTGGTAAAGGAACATGCAAACCTTCATATCAAGTAAAAGATGGAAAAATATCCAAAAACTAAAAGCAGCGCCGAAGCTCTGTTTTACCCAGATTAACAAAAAGAGGCCAAGCAATGTCATCTGGACAGAAAGACACATGGCACAAAGCTGTGAAAGCCATAGCGAGGGAACGTCAGATGTCAAAGGGGCAGTAAAGCAGAGATGAGAGCGGCGGACAGGTGCATCGAGAATCCGCTGGCAGCTGGCTCAGATCAGATGAACTCTCCATCGAGGCTGAACAAAGCAAAGCCATCGGGCTCAAAGCATCAGCAGCTGAATGGCCTTCACAGATCCACGTTTCAGGGTTCGGTACCGCATTCCGCTCTTATGTCCCCTTTCCGGACCTTCTACAGTTTCATCCTCGGTTCTTTCAAACTTCTGATGGCGCGTTGGGGGAAAAGAAAAAAAAACGGTGGCGGCCACGCATATGTGTGTAAGCTATTCTTTTGTAAATTATTCATAGCTTTGGTTTAATGCGCTCGGATGTCCCAGGTGGGGGTGGCTTACAGGAAAACGACGGCCAGAAATTCTAGAAAGTCAATGTTCTCGAGTCAATTCAGACGTTTATGTACCTGCCACTATCTGGTTTGTCTTAATGCAATAACCATCCCACACCTGCTACTTAAAGTGAGGTAAACACCATTGCATGCACTGTTTGGCTCAGATTATATAATGTCAAACAAGAGAAAAATGTCAATCAACAGAGATTTTCATGTATCGTGTCCATCACTGCTGTTGCAAAAGCCCCTTGACAGCAGTGTTTTGCATCGAATCAAAGCTCCTACGCGTCATGAATGCACCACTGCTACATGTGGGCTTGAATAATAAAATAAACATGGGGGAGCGTGACACAACAAAACTCCCTGCAACGCTCCGTTACAGAACAGGAGTCAGCCCGACCAGGACAAGATGAGGAACTAGCACCTAAAAAAAAACAAACAAAAAAACAGGGTCACTTCTGCTGTTTGAAATTGTTTTTGCATGTAAGAAATCTGACAACCTGGAAAATGGTGCTTTGCTGAGTGTGACGCAGACCTGTTCACACGTCAGACGCCAAAACAACAAACTTCCTCTTGAAGAAGAACCATGAGAGGCAGGACAGGGAGAGAAAAGACGTGAGAAACATAGAAGAAAAGAGCTGAAAGGAGAATCCAACCTCAATTTTGTTCAATGTCAAGTTCAGTTTGACCATTTTTTCCCATCAAATTTAAAGAAAACATGTTATATTGTGATAGAAATCATTACCAAGACATGAAATGATACATATCATGAGAGAAGATTCAGTCCAGATGTTACAGCCCCAGAGTATCATATTACATAATCCAGTCACTCCAGGCGCTTCCTGTGATGCAGCGATCGACTATTATCAGGTGACAATCTTGAGGTTGAAGTTTCAGGCAGCGCATGACAAGAGGATTACCCACTTGTCAATGGTGGAAGTCTAACAGACAACACATCCGATTGCTTTAGAGAAACTGGTTCAAATAAACAGAAGTCCTCCCCCGTTTCCGGCCCAACCTGTTTTGTGTTTTGTTCTAAAAAGTTCAAAGAAGCCCACTGGATTGCCCAAGATCATCTCATCACACTCCCAAGAAGCCTGCTTAGTAAATAAGCTGGAAGGCCTATAAAGGGCGACTGCAGACATCCCTGACAACAAAGAGTGAGAGGAAATTCCAGAGTTTATATTTACTTTGTCATAACACCATAACCAGCGTTTGTTATCCTGTATTCAAAACTTACATCTGCGACTGAACAGCTGACATGAATGTCTGTGATGTGACTTCATCAATCAACATTAAACCTAATAAACTGGGGAAAAAGAAAGAAAGGAAAAAAAAATCACAGCCACTACCACTTCACAAAAGTTTGGTGGTGATGGATGGATTTGTTTTCCATCCCTGCAAAAAAACACAACTTCCTTCCAGGTTCAACTCTTTTCATGCTCTTCTAAGTGCATAAAATGCCCCTTGAAATCACAAGGGGAAAAACATAACTTATAAAATAAATAAACAGATCAATAATAAGGCTATCCTTTCACACTTCTCAGTTGTCAAATATTCACATATGAATGTGATCACTGTTCCCCGCTGGCTGCCATAACTGATGGATGATCAGTGGGTTCTTTCGAGTGATTTGGTGTGAAAATGTATGAAAATGTTTACAAGATGAAGCGAGCAAGAGAACAAAACATCAACACGACATAAATAATAAAACAATAGCAACCATTAGGATCAATAAAAATAAAAATGAATTAAGGCTGGGAGATGGATTGGTTGGGAACAGACGGGAGAAAGCAGCACCACAATCCTCTGTTAGGCCTGCAGGCACTTTTCAGCAGATTGTGTGTTTAGTTGGTGGTATGAAACGCTAATGTAGTACTTGATAGATCCATAAAACTACACCCCGAAGGCAAAAACATGGCCCTAAAAATCATATCAAGGGGTGAGAAAATGCAACATGAAAACAATCGCCAAGGGCCTGCGACACAAGCCTTGTGAGATCCATACAGCGAGGATTTGCATCAATGTCATCTCAACTAGAAAGCATCCGTCTCTGGATTGGATCCATAAACTATATACCAGATAAGAGCACAGCTGTGGCCATGTGCTCAACCCCCCCCCTTAAGCCCTCAAACCTCTTAAGCTCTGTTAACCCAGTCTCGAACTTGGCTTTGTTCACCATCGCGCTGATAGAAGTGCAGCCAAGAAGAGATTTGGTCCTCTGGTGTCTAACAGTGACACATCGCAGGCTGTCCCTCCGGCTGACGGGCTCTCTCCTCTGCCGCCTGACAGCCACCGAAGCCGAGGAGGCACCATGACTTCATCGTTATCACTTCCTGGAGGGTGTGTGTGTGTGTGGGAGCCAATCAGAGGCGGAGCAGACGGGGGTTGTGAGGAAACGGCCCTCCTTAATGCTCCCGAGGGGACGTGATGGGTAGAGGACAGAGGAGGAGTGGATGATGTCTCAGGTCTGGATGTGTCATTTCGCTGATGCTCCACCGAGACGACTACAAAACCAAAAGTGAGAAAGGAAACAGGAAGAAGCCAGGGCTGATATCTTATAGATATCGTGTTACGACAGTAGATATCGCCTGAGATTTCAGATACTGTAATATCGTGATATGGCATACAGCATGATGGCTCTTCCTGGGTTTTAAAGGCTGTATTACAGTGAAGAAATGCAGTTTTCTGAACTTAGTAGACGGTTCTGGCTGCTTGGTCATCATATCCACATTACTGATGACTGTTTAGCAGAAATCTTTTGTATGTAAATATCTGATGAAAGCGCCAACAGTCATCCCAAGATACTGTGATATTTGAGTTTCTCCATATCGTCATGCCCCAGAAGAGACGGGACAAAAGAGAAGAAGACCGTGTTGATAGTAAGCAGGGAAATTAACCCTAACCCGTTTCAAAAAAATTCTCCAAAGTGTTTACATTTGAAAACATGATTTTGGCATTGTGGTGTTGAGCGGGACAAAGGAACTTTTTGATAACACTGATTTAGGACTGTTCTGTGATTTAGACTGTAGTCTGGTGTACAGGCCATATGTGTAGGGTAGTTTAAGCCTTTTTTGGGCATTTCAGTACCGTTTCTGGAGTTTGGAAAATGGAAATACGGTGTGGTGTGGATGAAACACGAGAGCGGCACGAGGAATGAGGAGCAGATTAGGAGGCATATTTTTGTCAGGGTTTGCACGCTCACTTTTTCAGGGACAGATTTTGAGGGGAAAAAACATGACATCGGTCAAAATTAGCCATCACAGAGGCCTCGTTTATTTTTACTCATGATCTCATCGGGTTGAGAGATTTTGATGATTCAACCGATCAGTCATTCATGATAAAACAGCTGCCATAGCAACCCAGATTTCCATCACAGGGTTTTCTTCAGGATGTGAAGTGACGGTCCAGGGACAAAAAAATAGGTCCAAAGATGTGAGACATATTGATGAATTTCAGTGCTATATCTTTATCGAAAAACCAGATACTGTGAGGGCTGTCCATTCACGTTTGAAAACCTTTAAGCCTTCATTTTCTTTTTCTCAAATTCAAACTTTTCAACCTTCTGGGAACAGTGCTGTCATGACACTGCAATTTTGACTTTGACAACAATTCTACTCCAACATCTAAAAATGTGATTTCACTAACAAGATATCACAGCAAGCAACCACAAAAAAGCAAACAAACTTACATGACTAATATGCAACTTTTGGACAACTTTTGTCGGCACTGCGACCAAAGGAGTTGAATATTTTGCTTCTGGCACCAGATAGAGTGAACCGGGATGCTGCTCAAGACTTTGTGGACGGTTGGATGATGTCATGTTTTCAGCTGTTTGAGAGATAAAGTGCAGCCCTGTCTACTTCAATCCTTGTTTTTCTCCAAATACTGCAATCTGCATGTTTACGCTCTCTGAGGGGGGTGTGACTCTGAATTTGAAAATGGAATCTGAGTTTGCAGAACACAGCTGGTATAGAAATCAAACATTTCAATAAAATGTGTGAACTTCAGCTTTGAATTTAATCTTTCGCCACGGAGTGAAAGTTGAAGCAACATTTCTGTTATCAAGAAAACAGCAGCAGGTAGAGTAAACACACACAGAGACAGCGAGTCTCAGCAGGGAGGAGAGGAATGTGTTTCTCTGACTTTTCTCAACTTTCAGGGTTCAAGGTTCCCACACCTTCTCTTAAAAAATCACATCTGAGCACTTTTCAAGCATTTTCCAGGTGCATTTCCAAGCTTTTCCAGCACCTTACGGCTGCAATCATTTGAACTTCATTGAAGAAAAAGTTCAGGAACCGTGAGAGAGTTGAGAAGAGAAACATCGTCACGTTAAATCAGATGTTGTTGTGCGATAAACAGCCAAAGGTATGTGTAGTGAGTGCATTCTACAGAAGGGAGACACATTTCCAGGGAAAACAAATTTAAAAACATGTCACCCAGCGATTTTCAAGCAATTTAAAGCACTTCATTCAAAATCAAAGCACTTCTCAAACCTTGAAAACACCACATTGAAATTCAGGTGTTTTCAAGGACCCATACAAACCCATACTCTCTGTTTGGAAGAGCTACTCTGGGACGTGTGAGGATGACGGTCAAGATGATGATGATGATGATGATGATGACGATGACGACAAAGATGATGATGATGGTGATTATATCTCTCTTGTTATGGAGACCAAAGGATTAGCAGCTGGAAGATGCAAAAAGGAGGAAGAAGAAGAACGGCCGGGGGTGGGAGGGTCTGAGTGTTGGAGAGCGACATGAAGAATGAGCTCATGGAAAATAAGATGTGGGGGGGAAAAAAAAGGACGGAGGCAAGAAAAATACAGAGAGAGGACAAAGAGAAACGCAGAGGGAGAAAGAGACGAGAGACCAAGAGAACAAGTGTGAGAAATGTATCCCTCTCCTGAGATCAGAGGCAGATTCGCTCTGGGAACACGGGGTGATACTGGTAGCGGCGGTGATAATGATCACGTTGATGATGATAATGGGATCAGCGCTGTTGTTTACAGTGGGCGGGATGAGAGGGATGAAAAATCAAAAGAACACAGTGCAAAGAATAAGTCGGTGTTGCTCCCCAAACACAGGAGGAAACACAACAACACTGACGCAGACGCAGCTCTTCAGTCGCACATCACGACAAGCGAACGTGGACACAAGTGGCGTGTCATAACCGGCCCTGTGTGATTGTGTGGGCTGCACACTCGCTCCCGGGAGTGGACACACACACACACACACACACACTCCTACTAAATACACCCTTGATCATCTCAGTGCAAACACACTTCCCACGGCGGCACATGGCAGCGCAGTAACTGATGGATGATGTCAGAAACTGTCAAAAGGTAAAGAGCAGCCCCTTTAAAAGCACCGGAAAGGAAATAAAACGTCGTGATGAAAAATCAATTTACATGGCCATGATACATGAACTGGCAAATATGGCTTCATAAGGGGCAAAACATATTTTAAACTGATTGGATAATAAAAAATAATATTGACTCAAAAGGTAATAATTCCATAATTTCAGGACAGGAATTCCAGCAGTAATTACGAATTATTATATCTGTATTTGTATCATTACCACATCATTTTAATGTCACTCTTTATGGAGTAACACTTCATATTTCATAGATACATTACATCAAATCAGCTTTAGTGACATTTTGCCCACTAATTATTACATTTTGACAAGTTTTAACATCATCAGGCAGTTATTTCATTATTGACCGTTGCACACTGACACATTATATACTGTGTCCTGTTATAATGTGTTATGTTAAAGTGCATCTGAACAACTGAACCACATATCTCAAGTCAATCTGGATTAGCTAACTGACTAAAATGTAGGGATGTATGCACAGATGTGTTTGAGACGAATGCCGATGTTTTCCCCACACGTACAGGCAATAACCAAAATGCATTTTTAGTACAAAAAAGCAGGTACAAAACAGGATCATTTTAAGATAAGTTGTTTCCTGTTTAGTTGCATCCTGTTGCTTTTTCTGCTTTTAAGAGCTGATATATTCTGCCGTCGTATCGGAGCATCCTTTCTAAAAAGCAAAATGATTATTTCTGCAGTCCAGCACAAACAGCATCAAAAGGTTACAGCCGCACGGTCAGACTGGGGGATAATGAGCCAACTTTTCCCTTTTTATTCCAAAGAATAAGCTCAGACGTGTTATGTTTTACAATTTACTGCACTGCTGCTGGTGATCTTGCCGTCTGGACATGGACACCTGTGTGACCCCGCAATGGCAAAATCTGTATTCATCAACAGCCACGTGTCCTGTGAAACTGTCCTTGAGCAAGATAAGGAGCCCCTTCCTGCTTACTAATAGTCAAAAAAAAAAGAAAAAAATCACACTGGGTACGAGTGTGAGCTCAGTGGCTGAAATATGAACCCGATGCAAAAAGGTCTAGCTTCGAGTTTATCTTTCCAGACTCTCAACAGGCATCAAAGTGGAAAGATCACTCGGCACCTAATACAAATAAGCACTAATAAGTATTCACGGTATTCAAAGCATCCCTGCACAAGAACGGGAGAGGCTCGCGTCTCAAAATAACTTGGTGTGGAGGTCTGAGCGCGGCTGAAAGGAGAAATTTCGGGCGGATCAAGAGTGTGCAAGACGTCAAATGAAAAAAAAACGAACCAGCTGAATGTGCGTGGTTTCTCTATAGAGCCGAATGTCGACACGCCGTTGGCCTAGAGTCAAATTCCCCACCAACATATTAATAGTAAATTCTGCTACTTGGGTGCAATGCTGTTCGCAGTCAGCCAAGTCTGGATTTAAGACTGTAAAATGCTTTCTGCACCAAATCTCAGTGAGCTTATATAACGGTGTAATTAGTCAAAAAAAAAGTAAGCGTATCGCTGTTTGCTGCTCGGTGACCCAGAGCCCCCTCAACAGCATCAATGCTTCATCTTGTCTTATCTCAACAAGCCACTCGATTGTAGAAATAGCAGTGGCGGTGGTTTACGTTTCGACCTAGATTGTGTGTGTTTAAGTGAATGAGAGTGTGTGTGTGTGTGTGTGTGTGTGTGTGTTAAGTAAACTCTAGCTGTCCAGACCAGGTTT
>OMLB01041148.1:2956-37696 GCA_900302555.1 Myripristis jacobus
ACAAATTCTTTTGCGTATTTCACCAAGGTGCTGTGCTATGCACCAACAGTTTTGCAGATGGACGTTTAGGATATGAGTTGGGTTGAGCTTGATGTGGTAGGGTGCTCCCGTGTGCGCTGTGTGGACGGCACACAGCTGAAAAAGCTACAAGGTTTGTGGAGAGCATAGTCACTTCCCATTGTGTTTCACACACCATGGCACCACCAGGCACCATGCACAGTTTTCACAGCATTTTGCTTATTTTGTTAAAATTGAGCTGATGAACATTTGCGTGCCATACTGAGGATTTCCACTTCAAAAATGCGACTAGACTTGAAGATGCTGAGAGGGAGACAACTCGGCTGTTCCCACTGATATGCAACATTAGACACCCCGGTGGTGATTTCTGAATAAATGAAAAAGCAACTGATTAAAATAGGAATTTGAAAAGGAAACATATTGTGATGTAACTGATTGCGCTTTGAAACAAAATGCATTGGTTTTGAGACTTGGTTACAATATATTTTAAGCTTGGAACGTGACCCCTCACCTGGTCTTCAACTCTCTCTTTGGCCCTTGAACTAAAAGTTGGCCACCACTGTTCTAAATCATCAGAAACTTATGGGATTTGAAAAATTTGCCCTGCTAGGGGTGTTATACAGAAAAATGCATACATTCGAACATACATTAAGATTCATTAAAACAAGCTTGCAAGCGCCCATATGTTTATGTTTCTATAGGATTTAAGCTGCTCAGTGTTTTTCAAGGTCGTGTTCATGGGATTGGGCTGAATAGCCGGATGAGAGTGAGACGAGTGCTTTTACACAGTAATACACGTAAATACCCTGTCTCTGTCTGTGTGATGCATCGCATTCGCAGACGCACACACAAACCCACACAGCAGAGAGACGGAAAGATGGAGAGGCTGATTCAAGCTGCCCTTGGCCAAAACAAACCATAAATTTCCTCTGCATATCCTGGTTTCCCTTAACAAAGCTGTGTATGTCTGGCTCCGCTTGCCTCCTCTGTCCACCTGTTTTC
Source organism: Myripristis jacobus (assembly GCA_900302555.1). NCBI lineage: Eukaryota > Metazoa > Chordata > Actinopteri > Holocentriformes > Holocentridae > Myripristis > Myripristis jacobus. Next base: position 3,977 of record OMLB01041148.1, read on the forward strand.
TCTGTTTCTCTCGCGGCTTATTTCTGTGTGTGATGTGTCATCAGACTGTCACGAAGGACTAGACTTGATCCCGTTAGTTCTGCCTGGGACAGAGAAGGGTAAACCAGCTTTTCCCCGGCCGCCGTGTGTGCCTGTGTACGTGTGTGTGTGGGTATGTCATTGTTTGTGTCTGTGTTTGACTGTGTGCATGCCTGAGTAGAGGATTGGACACAGTTAATGTGCACAGTTACAGTTCAGTATAAAGCCCCAACTGTACAAGTATCCAGTATCCAGCTGTTCTGCCTCAGCTCTCAGCAGATTTTCATTCACAGATGCAGACCCTCAATTAGCTCACTAGTTGTGTTTCTTCATAGCGTGGCTGAAGTCAGAGAGGAAATCATAGAAAATCATATTATGATGTCAAAACTGACTGCCATATAGCCTACACTATAGCTAATTGCCTTACCTCCTATTTAAAAAATGACATGACAACTAAAGTAGGTAATTGTACATTTCATAAACCCATAGTTGTCATCTAATGTAGTAGTTGAGAGACTTTCATGACAGAAAAATGAATATTAATAGATCATTTTATATTCTGGCATCGATCAGTGCAATATGTCTCTAGACCAAATAATTCTGGTCATGTAGTCCTGTCTAACCAAAGTGGCATTTCTGAAAAAGACGTTGAAATGCCCTGCAGATATATAAAAGTTAGCATGCATTCATCTCCAGTTTGTAGTAATTACCACAGACATTTAAATGCATTGTTGGTGAAATTTATTGACCAAAAAATGACCAGAAATCAGTTAAAGAGTCACAGAATTGCTTTTGAACTCACAGATTAAACCAGGGTTTCGCCATTTTCGCCCGTTTGGGATTTTTGTGGTCTAAACTGAGCTTGGCGGCGCTGAGATGGGTTGAGTGGCGCAGCTGGCTGTGTTTGTTATGCATATCACAATTTTAGTGCCACTCTGGCATTATATAGCACTATCGCCCTCACCCTCCAAAAACAGGCCTCAGTGAAAGCAATGTGCACTGTGCTGTTTCCCTAGCGGTAATTGATGGAGGCAAAGTAAATATAAATATTTTTGATGATCAAATTTAATCCTGCCCAGCCTATTTAATGAGACCTAGCTAATTGTTTAATGGCACTGTGTCAAAGGTTATATTAACCACCAAACCTTGTGTGAATCTGCACCTACTCAGTAACATTAATAAGCATGAACAGGCGTGTAGTGAGCCAACAAAAATGTTTTCAGCAAACATACAGCCTTTCAGCCCCGTGCTCAGCTATATATTTGTGCCTGAGCCACTTCATCTGTAATGGACTCTGAATTTTATGATGATTGAAGGGAACAACTGTCTTCTCCTTTTCTCGTTCCATTTCCTCCCAGTTACTTCCTTGTGGGAGCCAAGGGTTAGTGAGGGAGGAAGAGAAACGAGCTGAAGTGCAACAAACAGCACACACCCCTGCTTATAAACAAGATACAGGGGCACTATATGCTCAATTTACGGGTTTTCCTCTCCAAAATAAAACGTTCAACCTAGCTAATATTCTCTAAGACCTGCCTTCTGTCAGGCACAATCAAGTGAAGCCAAACGTTAGCAAATATCCCATAATGTGGTAAGAGGCACTGGAAAATGTTCTACAGACAGTGATCTCAAACAGTGAGGGAATACAGGAAATGAGCAAAAATTATCTCAGTTCATTTTCTCTCTCTCTCTCTCTCCTTCTCTCTCTCTCTCTCCGCAGGGAGGCCAACTTTAAGAACTACACCCTGCTGCAGTTGGATGAGGAGTTTTCTCGGGGCCGCGGCCTCGACGTCGGGGCCAGAGCGTGGAAGGGCGGCAACGTGCTGCTTTTCTTCTGCGATGTGGACATCTACTTCACCGCCGACTTCCTCAACACTTGCCGACTCAACACACAACCTGGTGAGAGTCACACACACACACACACATACATGTTGCTGTCAAAATCACGGGTTAGTGGTCTGACGGGCCTCTTCCTCGCCCTCTCAGGTAAAAAGGTGTTCTACCCGGTGTTGTTCAGTCAGTACAACCCCACCCTGATCTATGGAAGCGCCGACCACATCCCACCTGTGGAGCAGCAGCTGGTAATACACACCCACATCTATTTTCATTTTATCACTCCCTGTGCTTTTTGCAGCACATGCACATCGGTCTGTGTCGACTTGAATCTTTGAATCGCCACTTGTGGCTGTATTGATTTGCTAATTATTATACGCAGTAGATGCAACTTTATAATAGCCATCCAAATAATGTTTATAGATTTTATAGATAGATTTTATAGTTTATAGATACACCAGTTATTACCCATTAACACTATGTTATAAAATATCTGGTCCATCTATGTTTGTTGCTGCATAACAAGCAATTTCTTTACAGGTTTACAAATCATTTGGTAATCATTAACAAATACTTAATATGTGTATAAAATGTTATAAAGTGTGCAACTATAAACTGTAGATAAACAGGAACCCATTATTAATAATCATTCCATTGTTTGTTGACTGTAAAATAGCTGTTAACCTAAGTTTAATTAACTATCAGTTCCCATGTGTGTTTTGCTGTAGTTATTACTCATAAACTTACTAAGTCATGTGGCTTTTCCCCACACAGGTGATTAAGAAGGACACGGGGTTCTGGAGGGATTTTGGTTTCGGCATGACCTGTCAATACAGGTCTGACTTCATCAACATAGGTAAATATTACAGCACAACATGTACCGCACACTCAGCCTACAGCAATAGACTTTCTAACAGTCCCACTGAATCCTAATGCGGAGTGCTGCAGGAATTTCTAATCAGTTGCTGTTGGGCGTTGATTATCAGTGCAGCTTTACATAAATCAGCCGGTCCACAACAATATGTGCTATAATGTTGCCATAGATTACATTACAAAACATTATAGCACTGCTGTATTAGTCTAACATATCACTTGTCTTTACTCAGAGGGGACTTTATTATATTAATCTGAACAAAATAGCTCTGAGCTGCTGCATGCGCTCCATATTCCATACGCTCATATCCTTTCTGTCTTTATTATAACAACGGAGGTGAGGAATATTGGCTCTCCAGACTGATTTGCATCAATATACTTTTCCTCCAAAGTGAAATCGATTACGTAAATTCAGAGGCTGTAAACAAATCCAAAGAATTACTTTATTGTGGAGGACTGAAAAGCACAGTCACACATAAGGCTCACACATTGTACACAACTGTAAAACAAGGCTTCGAGATGGTACGAATATAAAGAAAGGGAGCTATGGTTTTAAAAACCTAATTTGGTTTCGCGGTTCTGTATTTTTCTGCTCTGCAGTAGCGTGAGAGATGGTAAATTGCAACAGAATATATTATATTTAGGCCGAAATTGCATGCACACACATACACAAACAACTCTTCAAATTCCAATCTTATCTCTGTTTAGCCCTGAAGCGTATCATCAGAGAGAGAGAGGGAGATAGAGAGAGAGAGAGAGAGCATAATCAAAATAAACCCAAACATGTCTACCTATGTCACTACAAGCCAAAGGGATACACAGGCCACGAAACATGACTTGCGTAAGTGGCTCTAAAAACGCAGGTTTAAATATGTCTGGTCACACGCTCTCGTGCTCTATCTCATCGTTTCTGCACCACAGCATCATCAAACAACAAACCAGGCGGTGTGAAGGAGAAATTGATTGCCATCGCTTATTATTGTAATCAGGACTCCCAACCAGCATTCCTCTTAGAGTCAGTGAACACAGCAGAGAAAACATCAATGACTGAGAAGATGTTTGCGTTGTAAAAGGGGTTTGTAATCTCCAGTTCAAATAGCAGCACTAAAGATGCTGTGTCAAACCTCGACGCTGACGAGAGCCCGGCCTTTAAATACATGCACAGAAAAGTTTAAAGTCCCTCTCCAGTGATTTATCGAGCCCATAAAAAGTAATCTCTGATCATCACTATTACGTATTTATACGGTTTTTTTTTCATGAAAAAAATCCCACAGTACCGCAAAACTGCCTAAAAATGTTTGCCCTCATTAAAAATATGTAGAGCTATGCACATGCAAATAGCCTCCACCCACCTCCCTGCCTGCTGGCACAACCAGAGCTTCACAGAACGCTAAGTCCTGTCCCACGACATGGTGAATATAGTGCTGAATTTAATAACCTAACCATGAGAAAACATATTTTTTTTCAGTGTATCTCTTACTTACACTAATATTGCTCGTTTGAAGCAGCCATTTGAGTTGGCCATTGGAAAATAAAACACTGGTGTGGGAAAGAATACACTGACAGCGACCACGAATGGTATGCAATAACAAAAGCCTTTGCGTCAGATGTTTTTAGGGGACATGAGCATAAGAAAAACACATTTTTGAGTAGCGGGGGACTTTGATATTTCTTGCAAACTGTGTCAAAATCCCCTGATTGAAAAGCCATATTTTCACTGCCCTGTCATGCCGTCTGATCTCCAGGAGGTTTTGACGTTGACATCAAAGGCTGGGGTGGAGAGGACGTCCATCTGTACAGAAAGTATCTCCATAGCAACCTTCTGGTGGTCCGTGCGCCGTCGAGAGGCTTGTTCCACCTGTGGCACGAGAAGCACTGTGCGGATGAGCTGCCGCCAGATCAGTACCGCATGTGCATGCAGTCCAAAGCCATGAACGAGGCTTCGCACGGCCAGCTGGGCATGCTGTTCTTCAGACATGAGATCGAAGCTCACCTCCGCAAGCAGAAACAGCAGCAAAACTCTAACCCCAAGAAGACCTGAGGACTTACCGTCAGTCAGATCCCACCATCGTTACAAATGCAGCCAGTGAAACTACAAGACATGAAGTTGTGCTGGATTTACAAACTGTTTTACTTAAGAATGTGAAGACTTTTTTTTTCTTTTTAAGGGCTAAAAAGCTGGCTGGTGTGGTGTTGCTCTCAAAGGGACAACAAAAAAAGTTTTACTTAGGAGACGTTTCAGGGCATTCACCTACACAGCAACTAAATCCGCTGCAAAGTGTGGATTTCTCCTGGACAACAAGCGAAGGATCTTCTGTGTCCGAATCTCCCGTCTGTATATTCCTCTGTACCTATAGCCTGGCCTTTCATGAGAAACCATGGAGCCTAAAAAGTCAGTTGCTCTCTAAACCATGTGCCTTGTATGACTAATACCTACAATAAGATCTCTTCAGGATGGCCAGTGCAAAATGAACTTATTCACATTTTAATCTGTGTAGACCAGTAGAGCCCCCCAGTGGATGGAAACTGAACATTATGTTGACAATAAAAATATATAAATAAAAAATGAAGGACTTGTTTGAAGCTTGGATGGCCTTGTAAAACATTTTTTATAAATTATTGCCCATTAATCTTAATTTGTTGTATTTATGTTTGTTATTCTTTTGCAAATTTTACGATATGAATTATTGGGTTGTGCTATGTGATATCTTGCCTGGGCAGTATTATTCTGTTGGCCACTCCCCTGTGTTATGAAGTGAGAATATTATGGAGTAAAAAAAAAAAAAACATGCTTTATGAATTTGAATGAACTATGAATTATCTGCAGGTATTTCTCAGCATATACTACGATGACTTTGCTGTTCTCAAAAGCCTTCTGTTTGAAGAAGAATGAGCTGGATGTATGCCAGTAATATGTGACGAAAAATAATTAGGACGTGAATGTGGTTAATTAAGAAGACAAAGTCCACATACCAGTTTGTGGACACAATTGATAGAGTGAATAAAGGAACTTTTTTTGGACGGGCGGTAATGCCATTTGCTGAGCTGACAGACTGACGATGACTTGACAAGTCTGAATGAACCTATTCAATCTAATATTTCTTATTCTGTCAGTCTCATGTGCTCACAGCCATAAATAGACACACACAGAGAGAGAGCTGAAAAGGTGAATATTGTGGTGTGATCCAAAGTGCAATATATGAAAAAATAAAATGTGACATTGTGCATAGTGCATCGCTGATCGGTCGCAAAGACTGGAGCTAGCTCCCTGGCAGCAAGTATTTAAACATGTAAAGCCATCTTTTATCAACTGGCAGTTGATTACAATAACCTACAGTCATATTGTTTCATGTAATCATTATGTTTTTCTGTCTTAAAATCTGTTTCCTGTACTTCAGTCTTTAGAAGGAATCAAAATGAGCTGTATTTTTGGTGGATTGCCAGATCTACAAAAAAGGCACTTTTTGAGTCATGTTTTTATTGTTAGCCATTGAAACCTTTCTTGAAATGTCTTTAGGTTTGAGACTTTTTTCACTTCACTTGAATGACTTAAATAAATCATTTATTTGTACACTCTGTCTCTTTTTTTATGATGGTGTGTTTGCTTATGTTAGTCATAATTTTTAGTTACTAGAATGCTAATTTATACAATGGGAACACAATATACACACCTTAAGAATGAGCTGGAAATCACAACCTACATCAAACTCTGTGCACCACAACCGTCCGTTATGGTTCAACTATAATCGGATCTGGTGATTTTGGAGGACATAGGAGGCACACAACCTCATGAAACCAGTCCTTTTTTGGCATTCCTGCTTTGTTAGACAGGAACAGTGGAGAGAGACAGGAGCGGTGGGGCAGAGAGAGGGAGTGGGCTGATGACTGGCAGTAAGGCCTGTCATTGCCTGTTTAGCCCGTTGAACCTGTTTAGTCTTAACCGCAGCAGCTAGGCCAAACGACACTTCTTTCAAAATCCAGTACACCACCACAACAGAAGAGCTTGGCCTCACACACCAAAACTTTAATTGGTATTAGCACTTTACCTCTTCCTCCCGTCTGCCATCAACCCTCAGATCTCCTCAGCCATGTGGAGAAACTCTGGTAGTTGCTCGGTTTAGACAGGATGCAAGGGCCTTGGAGATAACAAAGGAGAGGACCAGCAGAGTGTAATTCAGAGATATGTTACTCCTCTCATAAGCAGTGGTGTTTGCAGAGCAATAATGTAATAAAGGAGCCCAAGTAGGGCACAGGATCAAGAGGAGGCATCTAGAGGTAATGAAACTTGACTTCCACCCACTCTACAAGCTCAGGAAGCCAGTTTTGCTGCAGCCATCTAGGAATCAAGATGCCCTGATGTGCCAAGGGGTCCTCCCTCTATTTGGGGCTGGTCACGTGTAGGGTCTACAGAAACAGTAACTGAGTTTGATGGCTAGAAATTGGTTGGACATGTGGCAGACTATGCAGTTTGAAATGGGAGGGCACACCACTTGGGTTCATGACAAGGCTAATAACCCACAGAATTAATGAAAACACTTTTAAATGCATGCATTGAACCCAGTGTTTTGGTGTCAAGTGTACACAAAAACATAAACAATTTAGCAAAATGCTTTAATATGTTGGGTTATGATGGGGTAAAATAGTTGTCTCAGTCACATGCAAGTCAATCATCGAAGAGTTTATAGTGTAAAAAAAAAAAAAGGTTGCAACTGAAAGCTGCACAAGCAAAAACCGAAGTGTTCACTCTGCTTTGTTCATGATGCAAGAATTGACACAAGCTGAAATGTAATCTCAACACATACCTTAACATAGAGCTGTGAGCAAACACCAGTGTCAGTGTAGCAGACACTGGTATTTGCTCACAGCTCTGCTACTTCTGTCTGAGTGCCCACTCTGTGGCTGACTACCTTTTTCCACTGCTTTGCTTTGTAGCTCTCCTTTCTTTGTGATGAAGAGCCTTTGAATATTTGAGTTCCCTTTCATCATCTGACCTCTCTTTCCATATGCTTTTATATATGTAAATATCCAGTCATGTAGAAGTCACTAAAAGACTGGGAATAACTCACAAATACCTACATGTGTAAAGAAAAACCCTCATTCTCTGATAGTGTCATATTACTCTACTTTCAACAAAAATCACATCTACTCAGTCATTCATACAGTGTAAACATCTCTGCCAGTATCAGCCTCAAGTTGACTAGCTACCTAATATCTTGCTACTTAATATACATTTATGCATGTTTGCTCACAGCAATTTTTTATGCCACAAAAAATCAAGATGCTTGTACCTACAAACTCAACAGGAATTCATAAGGAGGAGAAGCTGCAGTCCCAGAAGATTGCAGCGAGAGGATAACCGTATTTATTGTGGATCTTTAGGGGGGAGAAAGGATGAATAAGTATTTGTTCTGACTAATTTACTAACTACTGATTAGGAATAAATGCTTCCATGATTTCATTGTTCATTGTCTCCTAGGCTGTTTCCGTCAGTTCATGATACTTTAGGAAGATGTCTGTGTGGAAGTAAATGGTCTGCTGACTAGGCTATAAGAGTCACAATATTGCTCTAAGCTTACATGTGAATCAGAAATTGGGTCCAAAATCTATAACAACAGTGAATTGTTGCTAACAGAAGCATCATGCAGGCTGTCACGACCACAGCCAGTACCTCGGCTGCTAAATGGTCTCACTCACTCACTCTCTGCATTTTCTTGCATTTGCCTTTGCATTGGCATGTATATAACTTGTTCTGTTTTTTGCATTTTTAGTCATCTTATTTTGTCAGTGTATGTGAGCTTCAGGATCTGTGTAGTTTTCCAATTAATAAACTATTTTTATCTATGTATCTACACACCTGTTTGTCATGCCTGTGTCTCTTCCTGTGATACTTGCCTACCTTCCATGTATTTGTTTCAGCTTTTTGTCCCACCCTAATTGCCAATCATCCTCTTCTTGATCGTCTTAGCGTGTTTCCTAGCTTGTTCCCACCTGTCTGTGTCTGTGTCTGTTCTGCCTGTTTGTGATTCTGACCCAGTTTTGGTAGTTTGTTCTTCATCTTTGCCTCCTGTTTGGGTACCTCTGCTTGCTGGATTGCCATACTATTTATGATCAATTACCTGCCTCTCACTGTGAAGTGCCTGCTGTCTTCAGTAAAGTTTTTGACTGGATCCCTCCTCTGCCTCCTCTGTCTGTGTCTGAGGGTCTTAGGCAGCCCTAAAACTCAGAGTTCTGCCTAATACCCTGACAGCAGGCGTTGCAAAAAGTTTTTGCAATGTCTGCTGTCTGCCTAAAACATCCGTGTATTATGACTTTTTCAGACATTATCTCTGCACTAAATGTACCTGTCAAAAAAAGAAAAAGCAACTGTACTATTCTTTTCTCCAGTTTCTTCTCCACCTCCTCCTTTCTTTTAAATTTAAACCCATATGACACACTTCCCATTATATTAAGGACATAAAAGACTTCTATTTTAAGTTGCAGCTGTTAAGTCATGATGGATGAGTTAATACCCAGCAGCAGCAATCAAAATTGATACTGACATTTCAGCTTCACCAAAGACTACTAATAAAAACTTTTCATGAATATGTAATGTGTCTTTAGGACAAGGTGATTAGATTTTTTGGGACCTAATCCAGGGCCATTTTTGTTTAATAACCCCAATTAATTGAGTGTCAAAGTAAAATAATAAAACTGGAGATACAGGAGAGCCTTTCAAAGTTTGGTGCACTGTCTACTTGTTGCTGAAGCACTGACAGTTTTATTTTTGGTGGCTTCCTGTTCGAAATAAACGTAGGCTGGATTTTTTTTTTTTTTTTTGCCAGCCTCCAGCATACTTACAGGTAACATTTTAAAGTAAGTATAGATACGCAAAATATTTGCCCATGTATGGGTACCAGTGGGGTTCACAATTTTTCTGTTCTACTGAACAAAGAATCATGGAAAGCTTCTGATGGTCCATTGAAATGGCATGGGTTTTCACTGTCCAGCCCTCAGCACTGATATGCAGTGATATAATTGCTCTCTTTGTTAAATTAATTTTATAACCAGAGGAAGTCCCATAATTATTTAATGTCTCTGAAAGAGGTTGGGAGCAATATATCAGGACTTGTAAGGTATTTTACTCTTCAGAGTTAGGAGTGCTGTAAAATGTACAGAGTTTCATAATAACTCATGGAGGTAGTATTAATGTCACTGGGGTTATTACTGCAAGAATCATCTGGTTTGATAGTGAATATTGCAAATTTGTCATGCCTGCAGTTTGCGTGCTTTGTTTCCCTATTCACTCCATTTATGCCTCATTCTCTTCATTCTACTCTCAGCCTTATGTATCAACACTGGATCATATGAGAGCGACAGAAAATTGCCTATGAAAGAACACACAGAGAGTATTGGTTTACAACAAGCTGGTTACAGCTGGTTATCTATGTCAGCGAGATCCCCCAAACAGAGGCTACAATGAGCTAAGGGTGGTACCTAGCCCACCATGTGGTTCATTGTAACAGCAAAGACAGGATAGTCTTCAACTGCTCCTTCAACTACAAGGAGAGCGGTCTGCATGAACATCTCCAGCACAGATCTACTTTAGCTGTTCCAGGAACATCCCGCCACTATCAGCAGTCACATAATGAGGGTGTTCCACCAGGTGCAGCTCATCCCAGAAGTTCAACCATTTCTTAGGCTTTTATAGCAAGCTATGAAGTGCAGGACCCCCCTCAGGATGTGAGCATATGAAACACCTGCTGTGCCATTTATGGACCACAGGTAACGTGTGCTGAACCAGAAGAGGACATCCAACGTCAGTAAAATGCTGCTTTTTTGTGAGAAATTGGTGTCAAATATCTGTCAGCAGAGGATTTCAGACAAGCTGAGCTAGAAGCCCTTAGAAATTTGACAGAGAAGCCAGAGCAGTATAGGTGGAAGATGCCTTCATGAGTACAAAGATCTTGGCTGAGACATCCATCATCCAGTTGTGCTGGATTTGGCTCGCCCTGGCCGGTTTGCACCATTATGAGCAGATAGAGCAGTTGTGTCACTGTGGTCCAGAGTAGGTTTGTGCAGACACCAAGAGACGTTTTTGGATCCTATAAAGCAGACAGGCAATTTGCAGCTCCAGTACAGCAGCCTAGAGTGGCACAAGTGGCACAAGTGACGCAGGAAACCAGATATCCCCATAATGGCTGACCTGCATCAGTCCAGCCTCTTTCAGCCAGTCTTTTACTCAATAGGGATATGGACTGTTTTGGATCATTCCGTGTCCAAGTTGGGAGATGAAATGAGCTATTTGGGCTTTTTTTTCTGCTTAAATACAAAAGCAGCGCACATTGTCCTGCTGGCAATTATGGGTGCAGTCTCATTTCTAATGTTGCTGCGGCTATTCATTGCATGGAGAGGCAAGTCTGACAAGCTGCTCTTGTTACCGCTGTGGTTACCTAAACAGACACCACCACCTGAGACACAGAGATCCCAGCAGTGTTTGAGACAATACCCTTTCTACATTGTGCTTTCGTACAGTGGATAGTGTTCCCCTTGTGCACCAGCAATTCAGGCCGCTCAGTTTGGCCATTTCAGGACTCGCCAAACTCACAACTTTTAAAGCCGATACACTGCTGATTAACATACTGCAAACTCACTGACAAAGCTGCCTTTGTAATTGAGATTCGGATACTTCAAAGTAAAAGTTCTCTTTCATCTAGTGTTTCTTTTGTTTTTTTTCCAGCCTCTAGTATGTTCAGTTAGTTACAATTAATTATAGTAATTATGGCAATCTATCTATTTAACTGTTTATGTATCTACCTATATTTGTGCAGGCTACCATCAATAGCAATTCCCCCTATTGCTGTGACCATGAACTGTGCACAGTAATTGGTGCTAACAAACTATAGATGGCAGCATTGTGTTGCAGCAGCTAAAGCAAAAAAAAAAAAAAAAAAAGAACAACAACCCTGCGGCTATTTTGATCATTGTGTCAGAGATATGTTCTTGCTGCCGGGCCTATGAGTTTAATAATTGTCTCAGAGCAGCTCTGTGGAATTCCAAACCCCGAACAGCTGAGTATAACCTAAATAGAGAAGTGACTCACACTAAGTATTATTAGAAGAAGCTGACTCACATGGCTGTCATTGCAGGTACAAAATTTAGTGGCATATAAATGAAAAAATGTTCATCACTTCTCATACTTTTAAATGTTATATCACAGAAATACCTCTTCTTGTAGACACTTGAGGGTATGAAATCTGAGAGTTATATAGTTTCATTAATAGATGTTGTTGCAATTTATTGACTTAATGGCCCAGATATATGACAATCCATAACAGATGATCAGCCATAGTAACATTGTGGAGCTTATCTGCTGCTATGCCTCATAAATTCCCTTGCTCTTGGGAGAAATATATTATTTGTCCAATTTTTATGGGTGAAAAATAATCCGAGGATACCTTTTCAAGAAGCTGACCCAACCTAGATACTTGGGAGCTGTTGGTGTCCCTGTGGAGCCAAAACCTGTTTATCAGTGCAAAATGCCCAGTTGAGTTGATTTTAAGTGAGACTCTCAGTTGGATGGTAATGGCTGGAGTGATCAGCAACATCAAAATAGATTGGCATATTTGCTATCATTGTGGTATCGTATCGTATCGTAATGCCTTTATTCAATTTTCATACAGTATTATTAAAACACTACAGAGGAAATCTTTTATAGATGGTCTTCCCCATCATGTCCTATTTGGTGAAACAGCATCTTTAAGGCAGATACACATATGCTCAAGAATGAAAAAAAAATGGCCAAAACCCGGTATAATCACAATTAGCCAAACAATTTCCAGATGGGATTTTGTCTCATAGGAAAACCAAGATAGAACACTGTGTTATTTGGGCACCACTTATCATTGTTACATTTCTGGCAGCACCACTGTCAAAAAAAGAAGTGGATTTGTGGCTTCCACCTGGTTGAACATGAACTTGGCTTTGCAGACAATCAATCAATATATTAAAAATGGATTAAAGCTTAGACCGCCTATACTAAGTCTGAGCTCCTACAACAAACACAAAACATCAAATACCTATGCAGACATTTACGTTTTTCCTTTTTTAAGAATTTATTAGACTAATGACACGATTAATAACACTAATGAAATTTTGCATAATGTATTTTTCAAATCTAGGTTAAATCCAAGTTTTGATTATTCTTATCGCAATAAAATTTGCTAATATCAAAGCATGTAATATATGTGTTTTATATATGTATTTTCAAAAGATTAAGACATCAGGGTTATTGTGCCACTGAGGCGTTCACGGCTTGTCAAATTTACTTTGTGCTGTGCTTAACCTCCGAGGCGCTAGATGGGGATAGTGAGCCAACATCGGGGTCCTGAAGAGGAAAGGGGATGGGTAGGAGGATTTGCTGCATTCAATACAAATGGGAACTGCTGGGGTTGGCTGCTTTCAGAGCCGACATCAAATGCATCGATTACTCGAGGTACAAAAACAATGCAAGGGCTGAAGAGCTGCTGTGAAGGTTTAGCATTAATATAAACAGAACTACTTCGCCTCATAATTGTAAAAGTGTTCATCTGCATTGCATCTTCAAGTTTGTCACAATTACAGACTTTGAAATTTTATTAGAAGCTTAAAACGTACTTATTAATTTTGCCATATTGAAATAGGTTTATAGGACCCAACAAAACCACATGTAGGGGAACGTGGTGGGACGTTTTTAATTTTTCCGACCCGGCACTGGAATATTTCCCATTTCCCAGCTGCACTGAACACATCATTGATAGTGCGCTGTTTGGCAGCCCAGATGTAATAGAGCTGGGGTTTTACATGAGCTTATACATTAACGAGTGCAAGTAAAAGTGCGTTTTGGGAGTAACTTTTCTACAACTTGCAGGCTAATAAAACATTTGTTAGAACAGGCATGCCTACATGGATCTGGTGTCGTTTGTTGTCTTTCTTCCATCCTCAGATGTTGCCATGCAAGTTGTTGGGTAACACTCATGAATCAAAGTGGTGCACATGAAGGCGATTTCACTTTGCAGAGGGACATTTGCAGGCTCTGTTTTGGCCGTGATTTGATTGTCCTGGCAAACTGTGTGGACCCGTCAGCTGCTATTATGAAACCCTGCTGTTATGCTGCCTTCACTGTCTCCTCATAAGATGCTCTATCGCAGCTGCCACTTGGCTGGGAAATCCACGGGCCTTTTTAGTTTACCAAACATGTTGCCACATTGTGCTGAAGCTGCTTTATGGATATGTGTATCATGCACACCACACTACTTGTGTATGATGGTGTATGATTGCCATTTCAACTCGTGTATCTTCAAACATCTCGGTTCGTCTTTACCCCCCCTTTTACGGCTCCTCGTGTGCGCGAATGTCATAGTTGCAATATTTCCGGGTGCATTTGAAGGCACCAGCAGGCCTTACTCAGGACGCCGTCGGAGGGGTTCGGGTCCGCCAGACTGCCACCGATTACACCCGTCGGCACTGGGCAGGTGTCCGTCCAAATGCTCGTCCCTCCGTGACAGTGAGTAGGCTCATTTCAGGAGAATTACACCCGGGCTGGCCAGGCATCGGCCCCGCTGTGAATCCGTGCCGCTTGTCTTTTAAGCGCGGATACGGGCTCACGCATTGTGTTTCTCCTGTTGGCTCGGGTCTATTAATTTGTAACGAGGCCACCGTGCTTCGTGCTGGGTTTTTTTTTTTTTGTAATTAAATCTGCTCTTATTTTGCCGATCTCACTCAATTCACGGAAACGACTGCGACGTCCCAAGGAGGAGCATCCCGTACTGTTTATTACAGGCGAGGACGCGCGGCTCAGGGACAGAGGGGCAGAGAGAAACAGCAGCAAACATGTTCGACACCAGAGGGATCCCCTTTATCCTGCTTGACATAGCCTGTCTTATTCTAGGTATGTATTAAACACTCACTACGGGCTGTTATTGACTTGTGGCTGTGATTATTTGTATCCTTTTATTTGTGACTCCGATTCCTGCAGTGCATATCATGTCCTGACAGCTTGCCATCACGTGAAGGGAGTGGTGTACTACAGCAGCCGCGCTCATCAGATAAAATGATTGCAATAATTGCATCCCAGTAGAAACTTAAATTATGGTTGTCCTATTCCGAAGTGAAATTATTGTGACCTTATCGTACCTTTAGGCTTGGTTCATTTATCTCCCGTTGCAGACTTTCCATTTGGGCTGTATGCTTGTACAGTTTCAGGCTATAGGAATACTAATGGCAGCCAACGAGGAAATTAAAGGGTTTTTTGTGTGTTTTTAAGTGTTTAATGAAAAAAAGCAAGCATGCCATTGGGAGTTCTGGCATGTTTAATGACTGAGACAATGTTACATTATTCATAAGATAAAGATACAGTGTAACAACACGCCTATATTCACTGCATGAGCCAGAGCTTGCCCGGGTTAAAAAAAACAACAACAACTATATATCTATACATCTATCTACTCTCATTTTTTAATATTATTATGTGTCTAATTTTTTTCTAAATCAAAGATCTGGCCAGCACCAGCTTCCATGCATCGTTCTCATATTTTCTCTCAGCCTCAGTGTTTATAGTTTCATTCAGTTCAAAAGCCAAATTATTTCTATGACTCTAATACATATAGGCCAAAATATGCCTGTATTAACACACTGATTCATTCTGCTGTGGCCCAAACATAGATTTAGACCTATGACTAATCTCCTGATCCTACTCTGAGGGGTGTTGCTCAGAAACTATGTGATAATTGATATTATTCCCTTGCAGGCTACGTTTTGAAAGCATGTACCAGTGCTGCCACAGCCCGCATACCCACCCACCTTTCATATTTCATGTAACTACATGCCTTTGTCTCAGAAAGTAAAACCATTACCTGCCTGCTTGCTGTCAGCAGTCTTCCTCTTACTGCTGAGTGGCAAGAGATAATGTCTGCGCCTCTCGCTACGTTTGCCTTCTCGGTTTGTTCCTTCAAAAAGGGGCATTGGCTCCCCCCGAAAACACTTTGAATCAAAACATAAAGCTGAGGTCTGCGCTCAGAATGAGAAGCGATGATAAGTAACTTGTGCTTGCTCTGCCAGTGAAGATAAGAAGCATATTATTTAATTAATTGATTGTTACTTATTCAGTGCTTTTTCTCATCCTGAGTGCAGACCCCTGCTGTGTATATAAATGATTCTTTCCCATATTTTTGCTCGTTACGACTTAAAGTACTTAGAATATATCTGTAATGTATGTCGATACTGTTTTTACAGCTTAAATAATTTATTATTACAAAGGCTTAACAACAGATGTGGAAGTTCAGTGTTTGTACAAAGTTGATCTATCTCAGTTTTTCTTCGCTGGTCTCAAAAGAGATTTGAACATGTGTGACACTGCATCTTGAATTATTATAAGGCTGTCAGGTGTCGGTTTTGCAGAGTAGGCATAGGCATAGGCTCTGGGGTTTTAGTGTAGTTCAAATCTGATTATGAATGGAGGAGATCTGCCGTGACTCATAAAGCTATAGCTGTCCTTGCACACGCCTCCAAAAAGAAAAAAAAAAACACACTCCCAAGGCTATGGATTTATTTTGTATGGCACAGTTTGCAAATGGCGGAAGCTGGATCACCTAGAACTTGAAATCCGTTTCTGTCCATAATTAACTATAACCAAGTAGCTCTAACCATCTGCCTCTAGTTTGCATTAGTTTCCCTCACTGAGGCTGTGCCCAATTTAGTGACAAACATGTCACTAAAAATTCACATTAAAGTAATGATGTTTTCTTTTTCCTCAAGAGGATTTCTTTTCTTGGCATTTTAATGTCTTCATTGGACAGTCACAGCGGAGAGAGAAAGCACAGGCATGGCAGAGAGAGGGGGGATGACATGCAGCGAAAGGGTCCGGGCCAGAATCGAACCCGGTCCACTGCAACAGGGACTTTGCCTTAATGATGCTCACTCTACCAGTTGAGCCACCAGGGCGCCAAATGTAATAAGGTTTAACCCACAAGAGCACAGCTTATTAGGCATGTATGGGAAATCGTACTATTTTCTGAGCTGTGTAATAAGCACAGATAATGTGTATTTGTTCTGGTTTGCTCACACAGCTGACTCCATATGGTCGTGATTAAAATTACTTAGTAGGCTGCCAATAAATCTTTCATCATCTTATAAATCTTCCTCTTATCAGGATTCATTGTGTGAGTAGCGTGGCTATTCATGTTAAGATGTGCACATTTGACTGTGTGTGTGTGTGTGTGTGAGAGAGAGAGAGAGAAAGTGAGGGGCGAGGGGCAAGTGAAAGTGCGACGCCGCTCAGAAAGTGATTTGGGAATCCAGCGTCATGTGCTCTTGTACAAACTTGCAGGCACTTGCATCTGCTGTAGCCAGTCAGCTTACCATGGCGCTTGTGACAGATGTAGAAACACCAGGCAAACAGAAACACCAGACAGTGTGTGTGTGTGTGTCTGTGTGTGTGACACTGTGTTTGTGTGAGTAACAGACCTTCACTTGCAGCATTAACAGCATCACAGTCGGACATTGGACGGTTGAAACAAATGTGTATAATCTCTTATCTTTATGGTGTTTTGTTTTCATAGGGAGTGGTTAGCTCTGTCCGCAGCATCAGGTCTTGGCCACAGAGCTTTTCAATACTCCCGCACAGAGATGAGCTCATTTTCTATGATAATGAAGTCACCACTATTTAATATTTTCCTCACAGGGATGTTTCTGTCACACTTAAATGATGTTGATGTTGAATGTTTGACTGAACCTTTTGCTGAGGCTCATCTTGTACCTAGCTGGTAAAAAAAAGGCTTTGAGTCTGGTCAACAAGTTACCAAAAATCTGTTCTGACACTTGTTTACACACACAGTGTGTTATGAGGTTGTGAATCAGTATCCGTGTCCTCTGATAACAGCTCATCCACAAACTCACCTCCCTCTCTGAAAGATGACAGAATTGAAATGTGACCTCAGCCCCTTTGGTTAGGGGCTGTCTCTTTCTGTGCCATGTTGTTTTGACCTCTGACCTCTTCCACTGGTAACCCCTCCTGGTCTTTTCCTCCACAGGGGGTCTGCCTCTGGCGGCCTTTAACCTGGGTAAGATCCGCCCTTACCAGAGGGGCTTTTTCTGTAACGATGACAGCATCAAGTACCCTTTCCACCACAGTACAATCACCTCCACAGTGCTCTACACTGTGGGCTTCACCCTGCCCATTAGCTGTGTAAGTAGAGAAGAGTCAAGATCAAAGGTGTAGAAGTTCAGGAGGTACAAGTCTGTAGCCACGGCAACTGTTCTTGCTGTAGCTACAGGCACACTGGACCTGCTCATACAGCTGGCAGCCACTGCATATGAATGAACAAACAAATATCCTGTGCTTAATTTAGAGGGGACAGCCGCCAGTTAGATGTTATAAAAAACCCCTCAGCTGTTCATTTGATGTTACAATGGGAGAGTTGTTTCATATTGGTATTAAAACCAAATATGTCTGTTCTGTTCAGCCGTCCTGTCACTTCCTTAGTGTGAGGTCAGCACAGGGCGCTGACGTGACCGAGACTGGTGAATGAGGTCTGCTCTTACAACACTTGTCAAAAAAGACAAAGACAAAGGAGGATGTCCACTTAAAAAGAAACAAAAGAGAATTTATCCCCGAATGACTGCTTAATTTCCTTCCTCATTCCACCCACTGCAGCAGGCTTTGCAAAACCTCAGGTAAAAATTATTCTGATGAATTGAGCCTTGCGTTTTCTATTAATGCCTGTCCTGCAGTGAAAGTGTTGGTTTGGTGGGAATGTCAAACAGAAAAGAGGTAGAGATAGGATTTAACTTTGATCATCCACTAGGTCTGCAGGGGATACCAGCGGGCACGGTGGCAGGCAGGGCAGAAGCCCACTGCAGCGGGCATACACATTTTGACAGATTTACAGATTTCAGTGTCAGTCCAAACATGACGCACCAATAAAACCATCCTCCCCTCCGCGGTTATTGACACAATTTATGATTCACACATGCCTTCTCAAAGTCAGCCTTGCACAAAAGATTCATGCCACCTATTAGCTGGATGTTGGCTTCAGCGAGAAGAAAAGCAGCTGCCTTTTTGTCCGACTTTGATAGAATATGAGAGACGCGGAAATTAAATGAAGTAAAGCCATGTTTTTATCACTTGTACTTTAATATTGAAGTGGAATTTGAGAGTGCTGTTGCTAATTAGTGCAACAGACAATGCAGGCTGCCTCTCTGTCCCTCTGCTCCCTAAAATAGCTGGAATGCTCTCCTGGAACACTGTGATTAAGTTAACTTGATGCAGATTGTATTTGGAGAGCCACAGAGACAGAAGTGCTGCTGGCACACTCTGGATTCTTGATGAGCGTGTGTGTGTGCATGTGTGTGTGTATCTTTATGCCTTCAGGAGCCCTCTGTTACTAGCTATTGTCTACGGCCCAGGACTGAGGCCACAGTTCAGTCAGAGTGTGTGTGTGTGTGCTTGTGAATGAAATCAATAATTTATCTCTCCCCTCCTGGTCTCTGCAGTCCTTCATGTATCATGTGGAGCAGAAACAGTTTTCATTTTTAAAGGTCCTAATTTTTTATCAAGTCCTTACTTTCCTAATGTAAAAGATGGCTGCTCATTTATTTATGTGTGCAGCAACAGTGACAGTATCTAGACCAGAGGCACATTACTGTGAAACTTTACCTCTGTGCTTCTGTCCAGAGGACAGAGCAGGGGCCAGGACGGGGGGTCAGAGAGCAGTTAGGGAGTAAAACAAAGTGGGCAGGTGTGTAGGTGGGCCACAGGCGAGAGAAAATGAAGCTTTTTTGGAGGAGAGGCTAAGAAAGAGAAAGCAAGGTCAAAGTCGAGGTCACAGAGATGGGCTGAAAGAGAAAGTCGGCGTGTAACGGGAGAGTGCGTCAGTCACTTAAGTGCGTCCGTGTCACCGCGAGTTCCCCTCTTGCTCGCTGACAGCGTGAGAACGGCGTGGGTCCGTCACTGAGAGCTGAATGATAGGAATAGGAACCAACCCAGAAACACAATCCCTGATCGACCACAACACGTCTGCTACTCCTGTCCCAGAGAGAGAAAGAGACAGAGAGACAGACAGAGACAGAGAGACTGACCACACTAACGAACCTGCACAGAAATATCCACTCAACCACTGCAGACAGTTGCACTCGAGCACTGCAAAGAGACCAGCGAGGATGATGAGAAGTCATATTTTGAGTCAGTCAGTTTCATTTGTTGTGTAGACTCACCATGCAGCATCGTCGCAATCAGACTTACTGTAGTTTCATATTGTTCTTGGGTTTTTATTTTTATTTCCAGAATGGATTTGCTTGTTTGAGTTTAGTTTGCATTTTTTAAATGTTAAGTTTTACTTTACTTTTTTATTAGTTTCAGTATCGGTTTTCCTCTAAGACAAATTGGGCCAAACTGACAAAGACTAAAACTAAAGACATTTTCTGTACATTTTTATGTTGTTTTAGTTAGTACACAACATCGTTTCAGTTAGTATCAGTTAGTTTTAGTTGTTTTGGGTTTTTTTTTTTTAATTTCCATTAACTAGCATATGTTTTTTCAAATCTAGTGTTAGTTTTTAGTTTTAGTTCATTATAATATCATTGGTCACAATATATACTTTCCAATTTTAGGTGCAAAACATACAGCAAACAAATAGAATAATAAATATTAAATAAAGAAAGAAAATCAAATAAACATCAGTAGACTATATCATTACAACAAATAGGGCAGAACATACAGCAAGCAAATAAAATAATAATTAAAATAAAACAACCTCATTAAAAAAACTGTCATGTTGAAGGAGTGTTAAAAAAGGTGTGGAGTTGTGGTGTTGGTGCAAACTCTGGGTGTTGGTGTCGGGGCAAACGTGTTCACCTCCGCTTTGGGTTTTCTCTGTTAACACCCTCTCTTCACCAGCGAGGAGCTGTCTGTTGCCATGCCAACATTAACCGTTTCCTTTCCACTACTCATTCCTGATGTTCCTGTGAGGTGGCGAGCCTGCGCCTTTTCCGACCCCCTGCTTGCTCATATCCATGAGGCGAGGAGGGAGGATGCAGATTTCGCCAGTGCTCTCATCTTTTTTTGTGGTGTTGCATTATGGGTAGTGCTCTTGTAACCTGTATTCTCCTGTTGTTTTTTTTCTCTCATTGCTTCTCTGCTAGCTGGACTCCCATTTGCAATACTCACAGTGCAACACAAACCTTTCCAGCGGGGCTTTTTCTGTAATGATGATTCAATCAAGTACCCGTTTAAAGAAGACACCATTTCCTATCAGTTGTTAGGGGGCATTATGATACCCTTCACAGTACTCACTGTAAGTGCATCTGTTTTGTTTTCTGCTAACACCCAACACCCTTGCTCTCACTCTTTATTGCCTCTGTCTCTTACGCTACTGCTCACACACAATCTCTCACCCCTTAGCCCCATGATTGCTGCTAAATACATTATTTCCAGTAATAATGTATGTGTAATTTTGAATTGCTTGATTTAGTAGTCAGAATCACTCACTGTAAATGTTTATTTGCTTGTTGCATGTTAGTCCTTATTTTCAAAAATTAGAAATGTCTTCCACCTTGCTTGAAAAAATACAGAGAAGTGTTTATTTACTTAAAAAAGCTCACCCGTCCTAAAAGCATGCCTCGCTCCCGCAGCTCCTGCATATCCTGCAGTGGTAAACTGCAGTGGTTAAATTCTGAAATGTCTGAAAAAAATGATGTTGTGCTCTAGTTAATATCCTAGAGAGAGACTGGCAATCATTCAAATTCACAGAAGGAGGTCATGGCTTAGCGCCCTGATCTTTCTCAGTGGGGTTTTACAAAATGTTTCCTCGGCGTGTTTTGACCGTTATAAATAAACTGACTAGAGATGAAAGCCAACTTCCTGTTTGTTTCCACATATTTAGCTGCAGGAAGTGTGTTTCTCGGTCACATATCACGAATGGAAATAGATACACGCCCCCATTACCTCCTGATGCTTTTGAATAGCTTTTTTTTGTCATGTGATAATTGCCTCATTGTCTCTTCTCCATATTTGATAAGATAAAGATAAGAGTTTACAGTTCAAAATAGTTGTTAGCTCTCCAATTCATGGATACATAGATACATCGATTGTTAATTAGCCGCATGACCAAGGCCGGCCAAATTTGTTTTCAGTACGGCATGTAAAACCCTGCAGCACAATACATAAATGGATAACAGCAGATGATCCGCATATTATCCCGAAATAATGCAGCGATACAATCACAAAATTCAGTGTTTCGAAAAGCTGTAAATTCTAGAGAGGCAGCAGGAAGAACAGAGCAAGCCCTCGTTTAGGAGCAAAACAAGCATATTCACACACACACACACACACACACACACACACAAACACACACACACACACACACTTTAACCACAATGTTCACTTCGAAAGAAATTGAAATCCACAAGACTTAGTCTGCTGATGCATCATAGGTGTGGACGTGCACGTACACATCTTCAAACACTCGAGATCTTAAGAAGTATGTTTCAGTTTGAACTTAATATAAATAGTGCGTATCGTGGTGTGTGTCTGCATTCCCCTTTAAAAGAGAAAAAAAAATCTATATATATCATTTTAAGTGGACATCTTCCTCTGGCCATGATCTTTTCCCTAAATTCAACAATATTTACAATCTTAGGGGTGATAGAATAAGTAAGAACTGCACTAACTTTGTCAGATGGGCACTCCCCCATCCTGTCAGGAGTGCTGTTTTTCAGACCTGTTTCCCAATCTTCTATCAAAGTGAGTATTTCCCAATATGACTTAAAAAGTTTGAAATGTTGTAATCGACCCAAGCCCATCATTTTAGATCATGTAGGAGGAAAATACACAGTGAGAACAGGGACTGACACTCTAGGTGTTAGGCTCATATGTTTGTTTTTTTTTATCTTTATGTGATGTCTAATATCTGTGATCTAACTTCATTTATCCTGTCTGTCCTCCTTTGCCCTCCCTCCTCTTACAGATGATCTTTGGGGAGTGCCTTTCCGTTTATCTAAACCGCATCAAATCCAAGTCGTCTTTCTGCAACAATTACGTTGCCTGTGTTTACAAGGCGGTCGGTACCTTCCTCTTTGGTGCTGCAATGAGCCAATCACTGACTGACATAGCCAAGTATTCCATCGGCCGCCTCCGGCCGCACTTCCTGGATGTGTGCAAACCCGATTTGAGCTCTTTCAACTGTACACTCGGGGGTTACATTGAAGACTTCATCTGCACCGGAGACAAGAGAATGGTCAACGAGGGCAGGTAACTGTTGCTTTCATTACTGAGGTTATTAACCTAGATCTGCATAGATTTCCAAAGTGAATGGATGCGTGATGGTACGTGAAACACTACTAGATCGTTAACTGAAAAAATTAGCAACTCATTTATCTTGTAGTTTCTTGTTGAGTTGTGCAACATGTCACACACACACACATTTGAAACTGACAAACTGCCAATTTGAGCCTGCTAGAGGCTTTCCCCCTGTACTTTGTCCTCTCCGTTGTTTTGCAATATCCTGATGGAGTAAGTACAAAGTGCAAAGGTTACATCTGACAATTACCCTTAAGTAATGATGGTAATAAAACTAATATAACACGTCCCTGTGTAGCTGCGTGATATATAGTTCCTGGATCAGTGAGGCTCCACAGACGAGGCTCGTGTTTTTTGGCCAACACCTTGTCACAGCCTGCGCAGTATAGGCCTGCACAATCCCACAGGAATGAAAAAATGTTATTATGATAGGAGTGCCTATTCTTTATCAGCTCAGAGCAGAAGGAAGTATAGAGGAAGGAGAGGATATCCACGTCACATTCTGATTCACTCATCAGCGTCCAAACCAGTGGTAATTATAGACGCAGAGGCCTCAGCAGACACATCAAGTGTGCCTGTTGTGTCAGTCTCATGTAGGCTACACTATCCTGCTCTGCTCTCTTCTGTTTTACAAGTAAAACAGGCGTGGACACAAGCCGCACCTTACCAGCTGATGAGGACAGATTTGACTTCACTGACCTTTTGACATCACCCACAATCGCTGACCTTTCATCCTAGCAGCACACTTAAAGGCCAGGGACAGATATAATGGCATGACTCATACACTGGGTCATTCATGCATTACTGTATATCCTCCTGTGTGCTGAGTGTCATCCGTTTTCTTCCTCTTCCATGGGTGTGAGGCTGCAGCCTGTGAGTCTTAAGAGCGGCGCGGTAAACGTGCCTTACCTCCATGGTGGGCTGTGGCCTCACCAACCTTCTGTCTTCAGGGTCATCTACTGTATACTTACCAGGGTGTGGTGCACTGGCATTGATGTTCCCTGGACACAGAGACTCAGTGTGCTGCTTTGACTGCTCTGGTGGTGGTAGAGTCCAGGTACATGCCTCTGGATCGGGGATCAGAGGGTTTTCTTTTTTGGCACACCAAGCCAGGCATTTACTAGCAGAGCCACGGGGGCATCGAGCGAGCTGAGGCAGATGTCCAGGGCTTTTAATGTCCTTCTCGATGGGAGCATTCACAGGCCAGGCTATATTCTCAGCTCCATCTGTACACGCGCGTGTGTGTGTGTGTGTGTGTAAAGCTTCGCCTGCTAGTCATTATCAGTGCAAATAAGTGCAGCAGGAGAGGAGGGCAGAGGTCAGGGTAACCCGACCTGGATCATCTTACTGTAATGTGAGCCCTAGCTTAGCTTAGCTTCCCTTGGGGAGAGGAGGCCTACTGTCAAAGCTGTATGTGTTTGTGTTGATACATAAGAGAGGGAGGCTGATTATGTACTTAAAGGCTGCGAGTGTGATGAAACCGCGCCAGTTGTCTTGTTAGATGAGAACCCATGAGAAACAAGCTCACAGTGGATTGCGCTTCCCAACCCAGAGTTTTTAAGGAAGACTGATTGTTACTCTCCCCGCCACCTGCCGATCCCTCGCAGAGCCTGTGTGTATCCCGTCTGACAGTCCTGCAGTTTTAATCTGTTGCCACAGGGGAGGTATAGAGGTCTGTATTGTTATTGCATTGGCCAGCTGGGTTGTGTTACTGTGGGCTGTTTGGTTAGCCTGGGATCCCCACCAACGCTGTGTTGAACCTCAGGGGGACCCTCACCCCCGGCCTGACTTCCCCGCTGTCTTTGGTTGTATCAATATTGCTCTTGTAATGCGAAAGATCAGGAGGGACGCGGCAGAAGGAGCAAAAATGAATTTTCAGAGGGAAGCTCGAAAAGGAGACAGAATACCGAGAGGGCATGCTTCTACAGAGGAGTCCCGGAAGCTGTGTTTGTGCGCGCCTGCTGACTCATTGTTGCCGTTTCCACCGTACAGATGAGTATATGTAGCCAAGACTTAAAGACTAAGAATAGAAACTCACCTGACCTGCCTATAGTGTGACTCACATCCCTTACTTTACCCTCTCACACACTACGCACACGCTCCCACAGAGGTCTCCACAACATGTACGTACCACCCACAAGGTGTTGTGATGTTTGCAGTGCACACACTCACCTTATCAGCTTATTCCTCTCGTGCACGAATCCTTATGGGTGGTAAATGTACAGCATGTTGGAGATTCTGAAGTATTATTCACAGACAGTTCATATGGCGTCACAGTAGAATGGATCGCCAGTGTTTACAGTAATATTATAGCTGACCCCGTGTGTGTGTGCATGTGTCAGTAACTGTAGACAAGCCATGTTGGATCAGACACAGTCCTGCAAAAGCACACCACTGCTAATATAAACAGGAAGTCACTGGGAGGACGAGGGTCTGCTTCTCTTTAACAGCCGCCGTCCACGTCCCCGCATGACATCGCTCAGCTCTCCGTAACTTCAGCAGAAACAAACACGCTCAAATCAAATGTGTGTGTGTGTGTGTGTGTGTGTGTGTGCGCATTAAGGATTAAGCCTCTGCCTTTCCTGTTCTGTGTTTCATTGTGAATTTCAAAGTGCTCAGCCTCGTCTCTGTCCTTCTGTTGCAGGCTATCCTTCTACTCGGGCCACTCCTCTTTTTCCATGTACTGCATGATGTTCCTGGCTGTAAGTACCATCATCACTTATCTGTGCCATCATTCATTAAATGAGTCAGATGGTAGGTGGTGTTCGATGACATGGAACAATAAAAAAAAAACCCATTCAAAGGGCATTTTGTGGTATGTAAAAAGTGTTGCATCAAACATCTGAGTGAAGATAATATTCCTTTGATCGGCCCAGTTAAGCATGCGACACATGGGACTTTCAGTTTCTCCCGTAGGCCTTTGATGATCCTCTGACAGTTAGCAGCGGCACTGTTCCACTCCGAAGAGCCCAGCTGCTCTGAATATCTTCTGCTGTGCTTGTCCAGAGCTGCTCTTACTGCCCAGCCCAGCCGACTTTATGGGCTGCTGACTCACAGAACGCCAGCTGATATAAATAGGCACAGGGACAAAGTCCTGGCACTGACAAAAAAAATCTCTCCCTCTGCTTTAAATGGAAGTCCAAGTGTCTGTGCGAGCACCAATCACAACTCAGCGTTTGCAGCTGAATTAAAGGTCAAGAAACCCGGGCCTTTGTAGCGCCTCTGCACTTGCTTCTCAATTCAAACAGAAAGAACAGACACACCCACCACGAAAACAAACAAAACGACCCTTAAGGGCGACAGATTTACGCCACCAAGTATGAGGTTATTTTGGTTGAAGATTCCAGCGTGATAAGGCATCCTGCTGGCGAGAACGCCGGCACTAAGGCGGTGTAACTGTTACTGAATTGTTAGATTAGATTAACACGGTGCTTTTTTAGGCAGGGGACAGACTATGCTGAACTGATTACATGTATCAGCGAAATTGATTATTCCAAGGTCACAGTCTCAATGAGTGAGCGTATCTTTGACTGTAAATTTGATGGCCCTGTAATTTGTTTGGAGAGGCTGCTGCAGGAGGCATTGTCACCCTTAAAAGGGGAAGCGAATCGGAGAGCTCGGGGTGACAAGTTCTTCGTGATCCTGGTAAATTGCTCAAGTGCCCTAACATATGAAAATTTTTAAATGACCGTTGGTTGACCATCAGATAGTGAGTCATATGCTGATCACTGTAGCTCATTTGCACCGTTTCTGTCTTCTGCTCTTTCAGTCTTGTGCTCTTTGTTCCTGTTATCCAGTGACATATTTTATGCAACTGTAACCTTAGGCATCTTCTCTGTATTTCACACAGCAATCAAACAAACAAAATGCTCATTGCTCTGTCTCCCTCAGCTTTACCTCCAGGCGAGACTGCAGACTGAATGGGCCCGGCTACTGAGACCCACAATCCAATTTTTCCTGATTGCTGCATCAGTGTACACGGGATTGTCCAGGGTTTCAGATTACAAACACCACTGGAGTGACGTGCTGACCGGCCTCCTGCAGGGCGCTCTCATGGCGATCCTGGTGGTGAGTGCTGTGTCTTACCTTCACAGCTTGGTTCTGGATCCATCATGTGCTTGAGGTTAATTACTAAATTGGATAAAGATGGAAATAATTCAGCTCCTTTTCCTGTTTTGTGTTTGTACCATGCAGGTCTTCTTTGTGTCCGACTTCTTCAAGAAGCGCGTGGAGCCCCAGAAGGAGGCGGAGATCCCCCACACCACGCTCCAGGAGACACCGACTAATGGAAACCACTACGACAGCCCCAACTAAGCTAAAATCAAAAGGGGAGGATACCTCTGCGCTATACAAAAACGCACATCCTGGATGCCAGCTCTCAAGCCTTTCACCTGACGCATATTCTCATCTAATACCCTGCATGGATTCACAGTGGGGAACACTGCTGTAAATGTGCTCCCATCATCCTTGCTTCTTAAGTCGTGTAAGATAACGGATGAGTGTGCATCTCAATGACGTGGGTGAGAGAGGAGAGATGCATGAACCTTTTTGGAAGCTACACCCCAGACTGGTTTAAAGCAGACTTAAAAAGCCTTCAGAATCACAGGCGAGTTGCTGTCTTGTCTCCTGGGTTCCCCATCCTGAGGGAACGTGGTTAGATAAGCTCTCGCCTTTTCAACCATTTCCGATATATTCAAATGCCAGATATAGGTTAGGGGCTAAAGATTTTTTTTTTTTTTTCATGACGGGAACCATATAGCATGTACCTACTGAGCCAGTGGGAGACATAAACTGCATGCACCCACTAAAGGGTCTGACCACTGCTGGGGGAAGAGAGGAGGGTGGGGAACCTGTGAATGTAACCCTGCTTTGTGCTTTTCCTGACCTGGAGTCCAGTCAATCTGCTCAGACGCTGCTCTAGAGTCAGTGTTAGCTTAACTCCACCACTGAGTTTCATAAATTTCACAGAGAATGTATTGTGTTTGGTCCAGTGTTTAAGGGCTAATTATCAAAGTAAAACTACTCGCTGATTCTAGACTTGAGGGCAACACTGCTCTGCATCTGAAGCTGCTGACTCCAGGATGTTGTCACTGCAATCCTATTCTCCAACCTTATAACCTGATCATAAAGGAAGAAGCCTGTGTGTGTTTTGTCATTTGGTTACAGAGCTGGGAAATAAGATTGTCAGTTTGAGTCCCATGTTGCCTTTGCTGGACTGCTACTGCTGCTAGCACAGCTCCCTGTGTATGTCAGAACTATATAAACATCAAATTATCTCTAAAAGCAAAAAAGAAAAAAAAACCTTTTGTATAATCTGTATGTACAAAGAAATCACTATACAGACCTTTATTGAAAATTGTTGCAAATATGTACAAATGTCTTGATGTTCTGCTCTGAATGACGACTAAAATAAAAAAAGAAGAATAAAGCCATTTTGCTTAATAACATGAACTCAAAACGTGTTAACGTGTCATTTCAATTTAAAGCATGGCCTGTACTGTTCACATGAATTTGTCATACAATGAACTACTTTTCTTATTTAAGAAACGTTCAAAGTGTTTTAGTCACAGAAGATGCATTTAGTGATAAATAAAAAAAAACGCCTCTGTATTCTTAGGCAGATTTAGCCCCTTTAAACTGTATAATACGTTTAGCTTGCATGTCATACACTTTTCCCAGTGCTTTGAGGTGTGGCAGCTGACTGCAAGGTATGCAACATGGAGCATATGCCTAATGCATACACAGCTCTCCATTCAACAACACACATCCAGGCTCTCCTGGATGACAACAGGGTCCAGACTTTATCGGAAACATTAAGAGGCTCAGGGGACAAGCTGTAAGTAGATACTGCTTAAAACAGAGTCCAAACATCCAAGTGACATTTTTTCCTCAACTACAACGGTTTCAAATGGCATACAAAATACAAAACCAACCCATTTAACACTTGAAAACTACATATATTCTTAAAAAAAAAGAAAAAAAAAAAACTCTTGTCCAACGGCAAAGAACTGTGGTAGTGGTGGCAGAATGATCAATATTTTACACGTAGTCTCTTTAGAAAGGCCAAAAACAGGTAATTATCTTCCCACAGCCACTGCCCATCCCGTGTTGGGCATCTGGGAGATACTTATAGGTAGAGACTGGCAGCAAACACAATGTCCCTCTTGATTTTGGTTATTCCTGTAGAGACACAGAAATGCATACATGAATGAACTTTTAACAACATGCACGGCCGTAACTACAAATGAGAATGCTTGTTCGCAAATTCAATCAATACCAATTTTAAAAACTATTTCAGTAAAATGACCACAAAAGCACCAAATTCATACTTTTTTTTTTTTAAGGAGCGGTGGCTGTATGTTTTGTCATGTGTGCATGAGGACTTGTGCTTTTCAGGCTGTATTACGAGGTTTCTTACCTTCAGCGAACTTGTTCTCCAGCTCAGTGTTGCCAATAGCTTTGGCTGCAGAGCACATTTGTCTCAGTACCTCCTCCAGACGACGCATACAGCGGATGATACTCCCTACAGAGACACAGACCCACACAGTGTTTAGCAATGGGATAGACAAAAAACTATAAAAAAAAAGACAAACTATTTAAACTGGATGCTAAGGCCAGGCTTCGTTATTTATTCACAATGGGAGCAATAACAATGGGAGACTACGGAGGTCTTGGACAATATCCAACATTTGGCTGTGGTTCACTGTGAAGCTCTGCAACAGTCGCTGCGGCTACTAACCACCAACTCAACCCTAACTTGTTAAACTCTTTCCTAAATCCCCGATGCCAAACAAACACGCACACAAATATGAAGATTGTTCTGAGTAACAGAGAAATTTGTCTCCTGCCAAGTAATAAAAGCATTTATTTCGAAAGACTATGAAAGACTATTATACAGAAATGTCTGTTCTCATTCTGTCCTCCTCTCACCCACATGGCCAGCGAATAATCCTTTGTTTTCTTAAATCAGCATCACCCCCCTGATTACAACACATCCCATAGTTTACAGTTGAGGTTCTTGTTGGGAGTTAAAGCTGGGAAGCAGGATGAGGATAACACTGACCTCGATCTAGATTTCAGTTAACCCTACACTGTTCGGTAAACACACGAGGAAGTCTCTCACAGCCTCTGGGTGGCTGCAATAATACATATAAACTGTTTGTATTGCACCTTTCAGACAGGGAATGAGGCCCGAGGTGCTTTACAGTGCAGAAAGTACATTCCCATACTATATATAATACTGTATCCCCATTTAACAACAGTGAGGACCAAGACACACACAAATCTCTTAGAACAATGACCACTGAAGCAGATAACTGGTGTACTTTTAGCTGCTGGTTGGTATTAATATGAACAGCATACCTTCAAAGACGTCAGTCATTTTGCAGATCTGAGCGAATGAGGCTCCGTTGGCCCAGGTGTAGACAACGTCCATCAGGTGGGGCTTGAACTGGTTTAGATAGGTCTCCTCATCCACCTCCAGCTTGGCGTCTGCAGACACCTTGGCTATGCGCTTTGCACACTCCTGAACACAACAGCAGCAGGAGATTTTTTTTTTTTAAACCAAATCCTATTATTATCAACTACTAGATTCAATTTTGGGATTGTTTTCTGTTGTGTTACCTGCATTTGTCTCAGCGGTCCAGCTAGTTGCTCAGTTAGTTTTGGCATCTCACTGGCCTGGAAGGAATTAGACATAACATTACCATCACCGAGAAAAACACACTCTGAATGACCTGACAGCAAAACACTGCCACAAATCTCAAACATTTTCCTCAGTATACATGCTTCTAATGCGAGAGCTCTGCAACAACTGAGGCTTAGGAAAACTTTTCAAAACCAATTGGATGAGTTAGTTGCTAAAAACGAGGCTGATTTTCTTATTTCCTAAAAAGTTAAAAATTTGGAGATATCAGATTTAAAATTACAGGCCCTAGAAACTGGCTTAATCCAATTCCTAATATTACATGTGTTTGTGATTACAATAGGTTTTTAAAATATTAAATCAGCCCCAGTTGTGTCTCCTCTATATGCAGTTAAAAGTACACCATTAGCTATGTGTGTGCTCCTTAAGTCTACTGTGCATTTACATCAAATGCCAACTACATGTCCTATATTGCACTACCACATATTAGCTTTTCTGGTCTATATTCTTAGACAAACATACAATACATCCCTGCCTGCTTTCACTCCAGACAGCTCATCAGTAACTTAGTCTTGAGATACCAAGTGAACACATTAGAGAACCAGCAGGGTTGTGGTTCCAGGACCACAAAACAAAAAAACAAACTTGTACATTATGACTACCTGCCTGTTAGTATGAGTTACTGCCTCTCTTCCATACACTTGTTACCTCTGTGCAACATGGAGGAATTTACTATGCAACAAGGATGAGGTGAGGGCAGGGTGAGAGGGTGACCACTGCTGCAGGCACAGAGACTCCGACATCCACAGTTTTCAACCAAAACTTCTAAACTGGTTAGATATGGTTAAGAATAGGAATGGGGTTGCTTAGATTAAGGTTAGGATGGGAGTTAGGGTGGCCCTAATTTACCTGCTTCACAGCCACTTACTGCTGGTCTAAAACTGTGCTGGTTCTCGTGTCTGCCTGTCTGGGCTGGTTAATAATGTTATTTTGTCCAAACCCATGCGAGTTTGGAGAGC
Source organism: Myripristis jacobus (assembly GCA_900302555.1). NCBI lineage: Eukaryota > Metazoa > Chordata > Actinopteri > Holocentriformes > Holocentridae > Myripristis > Myripristis jacobus. Next base: position 35,670 of record OMLB01041148.1, read on the forward strand.
TGCTGCCAAAGCTCTCTCAACTAGCAACAGGTGGAAGCACCCTTTAGTGACAGACAGCAGCTGTACACACACACACACACACACACACACACACACACACACACACACACACACACACACACAGGCCTTTGTATGGCTATGACAGTCTGACAGCTGTCTGTCTCAGTTCCTCCTTGCTGACAAAAGTAAAAGGGTGCGAATAAGAGAGGGCAAGACACCGAGAGAAACAATTGAACAGGGAGAGAGAGAGCAAAGGAGAGAGGGCACACAAACACATTTGAGGAAATGAGCCAAAGAAACTCTATGAGACAAAAAGCCTAAGTCTGGCATCGAGAGGAATTATTGAGTTTAGAGACAGAAATTTGTCCTGTTCAGAGGGCTAAGAGCTGATATGGAGCCAAAGCAAAGGTTTATTGAACCATCTGACGCTGTATTGCCTCATTGGGAGAACAGACTTCATTAGTCAAGATAAACACACTTCAAACTCGGGTTTCTGTTTTGGTTGCAGTGGATGGAAAAGCCCAAGAATGCATTTTGTGCTCAGATGTGTGGGAATGGGAATGGGCTGTTTATCTCAGCATTCAGGAAGGGAAGGTCTCAGAATTTGTTTGTATGGAGAATTAAGGGAATTACCCTGTGTGCCTGTGTGTGTGTGTGTGCCTGTGTGTGTGTGTGTGCCTGTGTGTGATACGTACGTTCTCCTGGAAGACAAAGCAGGACAGCAGGGCGGTGGCTTGTTCAGCTGTCAGATCGTTGAAGAGGCCGTTGAACACCATCTCTGTCAGAAGCAGCTCATCAGCGCTGGAGACACATGCACAATTAATTAACACGAGGCATTTTATTAGCTCATCGAGAAACACCATGTCAGACATGTCTCGCTTGTTCTACTAAACTTGGCTGAGCAACTATGTAGAAACCTGGCTAGGGAGTCAGTTTGAGAGCAGAAGTCATTAGCCGGCTCTCCACTGTCGTGCCACCGTGAGCTCAGGCTATCTTTGAGCCAGACTGTCTAATGGCCCAAAAACCATTTGCATTTCCACTGTCATGCCAATAACACCGCAGTCTTGCCCTATAACCTAAAAGGCAATACCCACCCCAGCCACAGCCTGTTCACCCTGCTGCCGTCAGGAAAAAGGTACAGAAGTATTCGCAGCCGTACCACCAGACTACAGAGCAGCTTCTTCCCTCAGGCTGTGAGACTACTAAAGGCACCATCTGCACTCCTCCATGTTTAATAAACCAATCAAGAGGGAACCACTTTTTAATTTCGTTATACAACCTGTTGTATAATGACCAATAAACTTCCTTGTATCCTTGTAACCTGCCCATCACATGCAGCCTCAGAGTGAACGTCATACATCCCGCCCATGCACGCAAAGGGGAAGTAGGAAGCGACTAACTACTGCGGAGTGGACTGCTTCAACTGCTTTGTATGGAGACCTCAGTTTTTTCAGTTTTTGGCGGACCTGTCCCAATGCATGTTAGATTGCCACCGCTGCCAAAATGCCACTGATTTGATGATGGACATTATCCTCTGCCCAGATAGTGATTAGCGCCCTCATGTCCTCGTTTGACCAGGACTACTGGTTGTTCTCAATTTTTTCTTTTCTCCATTACTTTTCTGCTACAAAGGCAAGCTGCTGTGCTGACATCTGGACATCTGTATCAGCTGCAACCATCTCCCTGCCCAAAGCCAGGTAAGCCCTGCCTATGACCCTTTAGGTCTCCACCTCAGACATCAGTTAACCTTGTCTGTCCTTGCACATACTAGCATGTCCACATTTGGTGTGACAGTGGAAATCCGGCTGTTGGAGTCAATATGTGAGCATCTGCACTTACTTAGAGAATGCTTATGCACGTTCACTGATAAGACACTTTCATAATCAAAGACCTACAACAGACTCACTGCACCTTGAGTTAATCCACAATGTGCATATTCAAAAACTGTGAGTTCATACACAGCTGCGAGTTGGACCCAAGTATTTGGGAAACAATCGCTTTCTTATCCCTGGCTTTAAGATGCAGGG
>OMLB01041148.1:37716-51533 GCA_900302555.1 Myripristis jacobus
AAGATGCAGGGATCAATCACAAGCAGGAAGGGGGGGAAGAAAGAGGGGGAAAAAGCTGGGGGATGGGGAGTAAATAATAACTAATAATTTAAACAACTGAAATAAAATGAAGCAAAACAATCAAATGAAACAAGTTTATAGTTATATCAGATTTAAATCCCACTGCATGCATTATGGATCATCAACAACCTTTTCACATTTTTTAAATATGCCCAGTAGATTTTAGGTTTAGCACTCCACTGATGTTAAGATGTTAATCCACAATGTCTCATCCAACAACACCCAAAGTCGACATCAGTTTCATCAACAGGAGGCTTACAGAGCCAGCTGAGCCTGCTCATCATTTCTGACAGCTCACTGTGTCAGCAAACAGAACGTTAAAAAACACTTAAGTGACCTAAGTGTTCGTGTGTAATGAACTGCGTGTTAGGTTGTGTGTTCCATCCATCCAAACCTGCTAATTTCACAGGCGACCCGTCCTTTCATCTCGATGACATCAGAGGGAGTGGCGAAGCCCAGCCGCCGCAGAACTCTTTTCCTGCATTTTAGCTTGTCCATCTGCAGGACCGTCCGCGCCTTTTTCAGCTCCCGCTTGGCTGTTCTGACATCTGCTGCAATCTGACACACACACACACACACACACACATAAGTATTGTTACACCATGCGGCACTCAGGTAACTCAGGGAAGCCCATTCTGTTATTTCTTGTGAGGCTTCATGTTGTGGATTGTGACAACGCTCCATTCAAAACCTCACATGAGCTGCTTTCAGTCAGTCCAGAGTCCAGTTAGCACAAATCACTGAGTTGTTGTTTGCCAACACACATTCATCCACCTAGCTATCTGCACCCGACTAACTCCATTAGCCACTTCACCCTTAACCCCTAAATCCTTACAGCACACCTCAGTGCAAACTGCATCAATGTTGTGGCAACACTAAAGGCATGACTGTTGGTGCTTTTACTAAATATTTACACTATGAGATTTCTGATAAACAATAATGAATAATGTGGATTTGATGACCAAGCAGGTAGAGGTGAATAATAGAACACCTACAGCAGTTTAACTTCAGAAAATTGCATCCCTGTATTGTAATGCAGCCTTTAAAACTTGGAAAAGACATTCATGGCATATCACAATATTATGATATCTAAAACCTTAGACAATATCTAGTCTTGTATCACAATATCAATATAACATTGACATATAACCCAACCCAAGTATACAGAGAGAATACTGATATGCATCATCTATATTATACAAATGCTGAGCAAAAGTGACAAAAATCCCTGGTGGTTCTTGAAGACAAAAAAATGAAAAAGAAGTTGATTAAGATGAGGCGAAAGAGGCTGTCATATCTAACAGTCTGCGCATCACCCAGGGCTAAGGGATGGTGAGAGAATATTTAGCGCCTTAGTCAAAGGTGCCAAAAACGAATGTAACCAGGAGACAGAGGTTATCCGTCTTGCTAAACAAATGCAATGGTGGTTGTAGGAGTGGTGTGAGTGGAGCGGGTAAAATGTCCTGTGGCTGGAGTGGGGCATAACTGGAGAAATGATATGGAGGATTAGACCCGGTAACTATTCAGGGAGTGGAGACACACTAATGCAGGGGCAGGTTCATCTTTAACACTCTCAGTCTGCCCATCAAACAGAGCAATCCAGTTTAGACTGAACAGCTGAACATCTCACAGCACACACACACACACACACACACACACACACACACACACACACACACACACACACACACACACACACACACAAGGAACCAGTTTGACAACCAGTTCTTTGATGTATTTGCATCAAAATGAGGAAATTGGAGTGACAAATCTAATGTGATCAAAATATTCAGAACAAAAGAAAACAAAACTCTGAGCTGATTTTATCTCTCTTCGAAACCTTTTATTCTCTCCTTTCCTTTTTATCCAATCCAAAGAGGAGGAGCTCTGCTAGATGACTATAAAAGGGGGCGAGGCCCTCTTCCAATACTGCTCTTGCGTTTTTCCTGTGTTTGTTGTCGGAGCACACTGCCACAACCCATCCTGCTGGGCAGGAAAAGGCAACGGAAGGTCATTTATTATTTACAGGTGCCAATTTGAATCACTAACATACACAGACACACACAGAGTTTCTCACCAAGGCTTTCTTCTCACAAAGTGAGTAGACATTCTCCAGGTTGGGGTCGCTGTGCAGCGGGTGGGAGTACATGCGGTGCTCAAAGGCTTCCATCTTCTGAATGACTTTCTTCAGTCCAGGGTCTTTGATGCCCATGTCGTCTATGGGGTCCAGCAGAGGAACGCCATCTGGGAAGCGCTTCTGCACCTCCTGCAGGCGAGACAATTGGGCAAGAGGGAAAAAGGAAGAAACAAAACAAAAAAAAAGACTGTTAAGGGAAAACAAACAAAAAACCATCCTGGATAAGGATGCATGTTTAGCTGAACCTGTTTCAGTATGCTGTTTTCAAGATAGCTGTTTTTACCTGTACAGACTTCAGCATGAGCTGTCTGTTGTCGTAAGACCTCAAGTCTTTGGGAATGTAAAGGCGAACTGAGCTGATGGAAGTCAGCAGGTGGAGCATCACCGGTACCACCTGCACAAAAGCCAAATAGTGACAGTAATCATCATGAAACTGACAAGAGACACATATAGTCAGATTTGTGTGATGTATGAAAGTGTTGTTGTGTTTGTTGCGCCCACCTGCATCTCTCCAGTCTCTCCCGGGGCAGCCGGTTGGGCAGCCTCTGTAGCAGCATCCTTTACACTCTCCTTACTGCAGTGAACCAAAGCCTCCACCACATACAGCGGCTCTGAGTCTGGACCAGCCTAGAGAGGGAAATTAACATTGGTTACACACACACACACACGTAAATGCATGCAAATACATGATACTTGCAATAATGTGACAGAAGCATACCTTCACATTAGCCTTCTTAGAAAAGTTAACCACCACGCCCCATCCAAAGTCAGCATCTTCATTTTTCACCTGTGGGATTCCACCAGAGAGCCAATTAGCTGATACTCGAGTATCCACTCCGGCTGTTTTGTCATGCCAAGCATGTGCATGTATGTGTTACCTTGACGAGTCGCCCAGGCTGTAAGAATGGCAAGCAGTATTTGGGTTTGTGGATGAACTCTTGGATCTCTTTACCCAGCCTGGCCAGCTGCTGTCGGATTTTGTAGTAGCTGACCACGCTCTCCTCATTGGGAATCTCAATGGCATGATATTGCTCCTCCAGGTTCTTGATCTCTGTGCAATGTATAAGCATTGGATATAAGTTTAAATAAAATCTACTTCAGAGCATATTTTTGATAGAAATACTAGACGTTTTGTGTCCGTGTCCTCCTCTGCTCTGTTGCATCATCAGATGCCATTTCAACAGAGCACAGGACATTAAGCAGCATCAAAGACTGGAAAACATCTTTCAGAAAGGAATCTTCCAGAGACCTATCAGGTTATTATCCACCTCATTACACACAACTAGAACATTTGGTTGCTCACAACCCTGTGGGTGTATCACCCAAATGAATATGGGAAATAGTTTTTACCAGAGTTGTTTCTGTCCAAATTATTAACACCGTGGGGTTTTTGACAAATTACCATAAATTGCCAAAGGTGAGAAAAGGGACATTTCTCTCTCTCTCTCACACACACACAAGGGACATTTCTCTCTGTCTCACACACACACACACATACACAAAATTAATGAAATTGTTAAAATGTAAAAATTGACAAGAGCAGCAGCTAATGATTATTTCCATTTTCAAGAAATCTTTTCATTATTTTCTCAGTAAATCGATTAGTTATTTGACCCAGAACATGGTGAAAAAGCCCAAGATGATGTCCTAAAATGTCCCAAACAACACTCCACAGCCCAAAAATATTTAGCTTACTGTCACAGAGGACAGATAATATTCACATTTCAGAAGCTGGAATCAGAGAATTTGGACATTTTCTTCTCATGATGTTGATTATGTTAAAAAACAGTTTAATTCAGGAGGAGATTAATTTAATAGCTGGATTATCCAACTAATTGCTGCTGCTCTAATTATGATCCCTAAGGCATTCACAAGGGGTGTGTGTGTGTGTGTGGGGGGGGGTGGTTATAGTTTAGAGTACAAAATTGCACTCTGCTCAGGCAATACCGTTGCCATAGCAATGACAATCGATAGGTGATGCACTGTTTATCTGCTTCCTCTGTAATTTGTATGTATCTGTGGTGTTATGAGTGATACGCAGGGCTTTGTCCCATGTCTGTCTCTGTTTGGGTCCAAGTTATGTTTCCAGCAGAAGTTCTAGTGTTAAAAATGTTTTTAATTACGATAAAATCATTACATCCAACCATCTGGACTACACTTATTTTAGTTTTAGATAATAATAAAACTAAATTATGTTATCTTCAGTTTCACACTCTCTACTGGCGGTAAGGTTCTTGCAGTGGTGGTGGCACTGCAGCCAAATGAACAGAGGAAACACTGGGTGTTGTGGCCTAACCATCCCATATCAATACCAAATACTGAAAGGATCGATCAGTAACTGTAGCCTCCGGAGTTTTCACGTGAAACTCTGTACAGACACAGCAGCAGATGCGTTTTGCGATGACTGCAAATCCATAGTATCCATCAGACTTGATCTGGGGGATACAATTATCACCAGATATCTGATATTCATATTTTTAAAAATTTCAAAAGGTCAAACGTAAACTAAGAGCCTCACAACTTTCATTTACTGATGAAATCTATGTGTTCAGTGTGGGTCATAAATTTCTGCTTGTTTTATTCTTGAACATGTTTGATCAATGACATTTTCTTGCCATTTTTTACATAATGCATAATACAGTCTGGAAGCGGCTCTGTCTTTCTTGACAGCTTTTGCCCGCTGTACAGCTGAAAATAACTACTACACACACCAAGTGTGTGTGTAGCATACTAGAAAATTTGGAAATGTCCTTACTCTCCACTACACCAGGTAAAGCCCTGTAGTGCTGGAACTGGTAGAAAGACTTCTCCAGCATGTACTCTGGGTTGATCTCCTCCACACGCAGCAGGTTGAGCACCATGTTGTAGGTCAGGTGGAAGGCGCTGTTCAAAGGGTCTGCTGAGCCCTGCACAGCACAAGAAAACCAAGAGGGTTACATCTAAAACCTACATTGTTATTTTAGCAATACCAGCTCTGACTAAAGACACTTGTACTGTCAAAATAAACAGTAAACATTTTGCTAGGGGGTCTAGCAGAGTGTAAATAAATACAGGCTAAGGCCTGTCTCTACCAGGACGCTGAGGGGGGGCTTAGCAATCACAACTCTGAAACCCCAGAACCACAGATATGTGTTAGCCAGTTTTATCCCAGAGAGCCTGGGAGTGAGCACTGTGACGATGCCAACAAGCAGTTTTACATTTACACAGCCTCTTTCACAATCCATGTAACTCTGACAGTGCAGCACTGTCGAAAGCCAAGGGCAGAGAGAAATGAATTTTACAAACTAGCCAGTTAATTCATTCAAATGACACACATTTCTCCCCCAGAGCCATAAATGTGTCGAATGAAGGACCAAGACAAACCATTTCTTCCCCCTGTGAGCCATGTCTGTGTCGGTGTGTGTCAGGCAAATTCTAGTTAATCATTCAAACTAATAGCCAGTGGGAGAGTTAAGGTGTTTCAGCGATGAGGTAGTTGGCCTGTTTTGGCAGTGGGAGCGCTGCAGGGAACTGGGATAGATATTGAAATGCTAAAAGGTGGAATGTTCAACACCTTCCAGAGATAAAGCGGTTTTGCCATTTCACCGATGCTGTATCATATAAGTGGTGTAGAACATGTACAGTATGTTAACTCACTGACATCCTTATCTGTGACTTTTAATCCAACATTAGCACACATTTGGACTGACAGCTTCATGGCAGACAGATGCAAAGTACCTTGAGTAGCTGTTTGCCAACAGCCGGGCTCATCTTCTCATCCACCATGAAAATAACAATTCCTCTCTTGTCCATTCCTCTCCTCCCAGCACGCCCAGACATCTGGATGTATTCACCTGATGTGATCTAGACCATGAGAAAACACAAATATAACACTAAAAAACAAAGCCATTTGTGTCACATGCATTTTTATAAATGGACTTTGAGGCGTTTATGTGGTTGTGACAAAGACGGCAAAGAAAAGCCCATTCTCCTATGAGAAAAACTTGGATTAGATTAAATTACTTAGATTTCACAGGTGTACAAACTTCTAATGGTGGAGGAAAAGAACAAGTGTACATGTATGAGTGAAAATTGAACTATATGTTGTGCTAAATATGAATGGTATTTCTATAGCAAATTTTTTCCCCATTTGCTTTAATTATGGTGGAGACATTACATAACAAAATCAAGTGACTGAAATATTGTGTTTACAGGGCATAACACAGCTACATCTGTTCACTAACCACATATGCATTATAAATGTACATACATCTGCATTTACATAAAAAGATCTGAGTAATACATAAAACGAATGTGGATCCAGAAAAAAAAATTGATCGCTGTCAATTATAAATAATTTTCCAATGCCCATTTAAATCTCCTATGATCCAGATTATAACTTTAACCACGCCCCATCCATATTTTGAGTTCTTTGAACTTTTAAACTAAAAAAATATAATTAAATCTTATATAGATGTGTAAAATTGTTGTTTCATTCCCTTTTTTCTCCTTTCTTCTTCCCTCTCCTTCCCTTCTTTCTCTTCCCCTAACGTGTGTCCACTGTAGCAACACATCCACAATCTCCACAAAATGTAGTTACATATTCTACAATTTGGCTATAACTAAAACAACCCCATACTTGCATGATTATCATATAATCTACAGTGGCATGCAAAAGTTTGGGCACCACTGGTGAAAATTTCTGTTACTGTGAATAGCTAGGTAATTAGAAGATGAATTGATCTCCAAAATGCAGAAAGTTAAAAATGAAGCATTGTTTTTAACATTTTAAGCAAGATTCGTGTACTATTTTTGTTTTGTAAAATTTTAGAGTAAGGAAAGGAGCAGCATGCAAACCTTTGGGCACTCCACTTTAGCTTGTTAGGGCCGTGGCTTGTTCACAGTCATCATTAGGAAAGGCCAAGTGATGCAAATTTCAAAGCATTATAAATACCCTGACTCCTCAAATCGTGTCCCGCCAATCAGCAGCCATGGGCTCCTAAGCAGTTGCCGAGCACTCTGAAAATTAAAATAATGCCCACTAAGCAGGGGATGGCTATAAGAAGATAGCAAAGTGTTTTCAGGCAGCCATTTCCTTAGTTCGTAATGTAATTAAGAAATGACAGTTCAGAGGAACAGTGAAGACAACGTTCAGAATGAATTGCTCAGAGGATTGCTAGAAAGCCAAATCAAAACCCCTGTTTGACTGCAAAAGGCCTTCAGGAAGATTTAGCAGACTCTGGAGTGGGGGTGCAGTGCTCTCCTGCGCAGCAACACCTGCACAAATATGACCTTCATGGTCAGCAGAGTCAGCAGAAGAAAACCTTTCCTGCGTCTTCACCACAGAATTCAGCATCAGAGGTTTGCAAAGGAGCATCTAAACGAGGCTGATGCATTTTGGAGTTAACATAGAACTTTCTGGCCACAACGAGCAAAGGTAAAAGAAAAACAAACAGTGCAGAACACCCCTTCCACTGTTAAGCACAGGGGTGGATCGATCATGCTTTGGGCTTGTGTTGCAGCCAGCGGCATGGGGAACATTTCACTGGTAGAGGGAAGAATGAATTCGACTAAATACCAGCAAATTCTGGGAGCAAACATCACACCTTCTGTAAAAAAGCTGAAGGTGAAAAGGGGATGGATTCTATAACAGGATAATGATCCTAAACACACCACAAAATACACAATGTACTACCTCAAGAGGCGCAAGCTGAAGGTTTTGCCACAGTCCCCTGCCCTAAACATCATTGAAAATCTGTGGATAGACATTAGGGCAGTGCAGGCAAGACGGCCCAAGAATCTCACAAAACTAGAAGCCTTTTGCAAGGAAGAATGGGCAAAACCCCCCAAACAAGAACTGAAAGACTCTTAGCTGGCTACAACCTTGCCATAGGCGGTGCTACTAAGTACTGAACATGCAGGGTGCCCAAACTTGTGCTTCGGTACCTTTTCCTTTTTTGTTATTTAAAAGAGTAAAGAAATGTGTCATATTTAACTTTATGCCTTTTGGAAACCAGGTCATCTTTTACTTTCTTAGCTAATCAGTTATAGAAATTTTGGCCAGAGGTGCCCAAACTTTTGCATGCCGCTGTAGATGATAATATTGTCTTTTCTAATGAGGAAATGACTGAGCCAGTTGGTTTGATGCTGGAAGCATTCTCTGCTCCACACATGGCCCTGATTGAGCTCCGTATCTCCGCTGGTCTTGGGGCAATAAAGATGAAAAAAGGAAAAAAGAAAAGAAAAAAGAAGATCCGATTAATTCAGTGTTGAAATAATCTGATCCTCATTCCAGGCTCTTGAGCTCAAATCATGAATTGGAACAAAGTGTGGTGGAATGAGAGTTTGTATGTGTTTTGAGTGTGTGAGTGCCTGCGTGGAGCTTTGGCACCAGCTGAGGCACCAGATGTTCCTGATGAACCTCTTGGAGGGCAGTTTCTCTCTTGCATTCTCTTCAAGTTAGTGTGTGTGTGTGTGTGTGTGTGTGTGTGTGTGTGTGTGTGTGTGTGTGTGTGTGTGAACTGAAGTCCATGTGTATGAAGTGAAGATGAAGGGTGCTTCTATGTGACAGCAGCTTGATCCATGGCCCCCAGTTCATATAAACAACACGTGGCTGTTTATGTGACGATAAGCCGCGGGGCTCCAAGGCCTTATAAAGGCTTCAGAGCAGCAGCAGCACCTCTAGGCTGCTCTCAGGTCAGCGATGTGGCTTTAAAGCTCAGAGTCAGGGTGAAAACGCACGGCAGGGGAGCTAATCCAACACTGCCGCGGAGGAGGAAACTTCCTCTTGACCGAGTGCCCTGAATAATGAACATGTAAGTGACCATATCTCTGTGTGTGTTCTTACAAATCGGTGGTTCTTCCCGTCAAACTTGCGAGCGCTGGTGAAGAGCACAGTGCGGGCTGGCATGTTGATGCCCATAGCAAATGTCTCCGTGGCAAACAGGGCCTGGGTTAAAGATGAAAAGCTGCCATTAATACGACTTCATCTCAATATTCAGTTAGACATCAGAAAAAAATGACTAAATCTCAACATTTTGCACATCCAGCTGCATAACTTGTCTTTAGATCAAGAAGGGAAATGTCTGGACTGCATCAGTGGCAATCAGTTCTCAATATCACTGTGTGTTGTAGTCTTTCTTAAGGAAAATATCCTGTAAGAACATAAGAAATGAAGTTTGTATGCATATCACATTACAGGTTACGTATACTACACATTATATTAAGTGTGACAAAGAGGCTCATTCTCTTCTAAGTAAGGGCCATCCTGTTGGGACTGGAAAACAGCAGCACATTGAAAAAATCTCTCTCATTTCGCCATGCTGAGGCAACGGTTTCGTCATGCTTCAGGAGTCGGGGCTCTATAACAGGAAATCACTTTTCCACAGGGTTCCACAGGTATTGTATTATTGAAACAATCCCCAAAGCAGCTGTGTGATGAGCACATCTGTGTCGTGTCCTTAACACCGAGCCCATGGTTTGCATCAGCAGTCAAACTCCTAACTTGAATGGCAACAATCTTTGAACAACATCTGCCAATAAACGCATTAACTATGTAAACGTTTCTGAAAAACAAAAACAAAAACATCTACATCATAACAGACTGGACTGTTTCTACTTCAGCCTGTGGGAACTGTTTGCTAATGATGATTATGATGATGACGATGATGATTTATGCTTTATTGTCAGCTGGGGCTGAAATCAGCTCCATTTGTAACAGCACATATTATTTGGACAGGAGACAAAGATGCATACGTAACTTATTTACGTAACATAATAATCACTGAGGACGATACATAGTGCAGATATCAGGGCGCTTCAGCCAAAACTTGATCTGGGACTGTGCACTTCATTTAACTTTAGGACTGGCTGGTACACAAAAGAGAGCTTCAAGGCGACCCTATTAAAATGTGGAACCCTGTGTCCAGTCTGATGGTAGCTCTACATATTCACTGCTCAGAGGATGATTGGTGTTCCAGACACTCTCTGCTACATGCACACCAATTTTCCACTATTATTCCAATTATGGCAATATAACAAATTTGATACAGCTCATGTAAACAGCATATTCTGTTTGGATAGTCCTAATGAGGCCTTTTTCCAAATGCAGCATTTTCCGATTAAGACATGTAGGATACGCTGATACTATTCAGGTTTTAGGGGCATTCTTTGGACATGTATACAGCACAGTACATTCAGACTATGCTGTCAACTGGGGTTTTTACCACAGTTTGCAACACATGGCCTGTTTGTGTCACCTGTTTAGGCTCATCTCTGAATGGCATTTAGCTATTTTTGCAAATTAACTCTTCATTTTTTGTTTAGGTGTGTTTTGGAGAGGGTCCAGATCTCCTACCTTGAGTAGACCTTCAGAGAAAAGGATCTCTATGGTCTCTTTCAGGATGGGCAGCAGGCCTCCATGGTGGATACCTATCCCCCTCTTCAACAGCGGCAGCACATGCTCCACCTGGACGATACACAGAAGAGGGAGTAAGGAGGTATTCGTAGTATTTGTTATTTGTGTGTGCCGTGGTACATATGCACAATTTGCAAGACTGAATAAGACTGAAACAAGAAGAGATGAAGAAAAAAATGACCATGCTTCATCCAAAATGGAAGCATCAAGCCATGTAAGTGAAGCATGATTCGTGGTTGGCTTTGCCATGGCTCATGTTGTAGTGGTTTACCCACTAACAGCCATTACCTCAACAGGGCTGGTTTTCATAGAGTGACTTAAAACAGCACGGTTACACAACAGAAGCCCAGTGTTTGAGCCCTTATGCGGCATGTGTGTAACCCTTTACACAAAGCTGCCTCGCCACAGTAGAAACGGACTCAGAGGGAAATGGGGAGGCTTTTTTTTTCCCCTAAGGGCTTACAAGGTAGCACAGATGGGCTCAGCAGTGGTTTTAAGTCAGAGCAGGATGGATGGTTGTAAAAACATCACTTGAGATGTGACGAAAGAGAGTGGGAGTGCACAAGCGCGAGTCACGTCCTACTGACCTGAGGTAGCTTCTTGTCTTCGTCTGAAAGACAGTCCACTGCGTTGTTGAACACTTCCTCCACCAGCCGTTTCTCCTCATCTAGAACAAATGACACACACAGTCCAGAAACAATTAAGGTGAATGGCTAGCAGTTCACGTTTTGCCGTAGCTGTCAAGAAAGCCTCTCAGTATTAGCGCAAAGCCAACACAGCATATTTTTATATAATTCCTGCACCTGTGCGGTTCTCAACCCGGCCTCCAACACACACACACACACACACACAAATCTTACCATGACACATTTTTTGTATTTGCTCCATCTACTGACTCTGTGGGACAAATGGTAAAGATTTCTAGGATACAGGAATTCCCATGTTGCACTCTCCTGGACATGGAGCAAGTAACCTCTGATGTAATTCCTACCTCTTATTTCCCATTGCAATTTTGCAGCATTTATTAATACCAAGAAACAGTGCCTGGTTGCCTGGCGTGCTGCCTGGTTGTTCTTTTACTGCCGATTGTTCACGTGGGTTTTAACCTTAGTCGTATTAGCACAGCTGTTTCGAGTACAAATCTGGCTTGGATATCATTCATATTCATGTAAAAATTATCTTTTCCAACATAGATGTTCTTCACCTTTGGCCTGAATCAACTGATGCCGATGAAATCATTTATCAGAGACCTGGCTCAGGTAAGGGCATCACTATTTCTGACCATAAAGTTCTGAATCCTGAGATGTGTAGACTTGTCACATTACAGTTGCTGGTTGTTACCGATGTCCTTCAGCTTTTAGTTACACTCAGTCCTCACTGATGCATCTTTTATCAGAACTCAAGTATAAATTCATATCGGTCCGCAATTTAATCTGCAACTGGCATCATGTGTCAAATGACTTTTTAAGTTTGGTGATTTGCATCAGCCCCTGAGTGTTCTCAGAAGTCATCACTAATTGAAATAAGCCTGGCTAATATTCCTGTTGATGTTTTTTTGCTAATTGCATAAGTGATTGCTACATAATTGCCTGAATTAGATGTACTAAAATTCCCAAGGCCAAGCCGCACATCATTTTAAAGGTTTGCAGCTTACTTTATCACATTTTCACTGAAAGAGATTTTTCATACTGATGATTTGAAAAATGCTAGGGGAAAATTTTCAGTGATGGTTTTATTGAAATTGCAGGCTCCATTTCACAAGAAAAGAGTGAGGGGCCATGTAAACACATGGTTTACAACCAAATGATCAAATTTACTTCATGAGCATGATGGTAAAAGAACAAGCAATAGAGCTGAATCGTTTTTGTCAGTACATATCTACAATTACAAAAAAGTAATAAAGTTTCATAAAGTTTAAATTTTTATTAAAGGTTATAACATAAAATAACCCAGGACATTTTGGAAGGCCATAAAGCTCTCACGTGTTGCCTGTCCAAAGGGCCGAAAGACCCTCATGTACGCTTTAGGAGTCCCTCAGTAGTTTTGACAAATCTGAAATGCTGGACTTTATTACCTCAGGCTCCTTGTTGAATTTTATTCATCCTTTTAAGGAGAATTGTGCTGCTGTTCCCTCTGACAGGTATTTTACTCTTTATCATACATTTTGCTTTGCACTCTTTACTTTTTGAGAGTTAAGCATGGCCACTGAATATCTTTAGCTTTGAAAATCTTATAGCCATACTTTTTAAAACCAGCTGCTGGCATTATTGTTGAACCTTTGACATAACCTACATATGTGTCTATATCTGCCAGAATGTGAGGCACAAAAGAGTTTAAGGTTCAAGACAGGGCTTAACAATCAATCAAATATGATCAAAATAATTATCAATTTGGATTGGTAATTAACAATTTGGATTGGTAATCCTCTGATTTGGTAATTAGCAAATCAGAGGAGCTGCAATTTTCAGAAACCCCCTGGCCTACAAATTGTATTTTACAAATTTAAGAAAGTTTGTTTGTTTGATACAGACCCCAGCATTGTTTTTTTCCTATGAAAATTACAATTATATTGCTAAAATGATAATTCCGATTAAAATTGTGAATTGTGGACGGCAATCACATTATCTGTTAAATTAATTGCAATATGATTTTATTTACCGTATGGTTCAGCCCTAGTTCAAGAATTGTTATTTTTTTTTATCTCAAGGGATTTTACATCTCAGTGCAACTTTAATACATGTCAAAAAACACATACATGTAAAAACCTAGGCCCATGGCTGCAGCATAGCAACATTGCACCAAGACATCTGCCTTAAATGTTACGTCTGACAATAACAGACACAGAGCAGGGCTTCCTGAGGCTCAGAGCAGACTTCAGCCACACAGCTAAGCACAACAGTCTGTGGAAACATTCACCTCCACTTTTACTGCTCCACATCAGAGCCACAACAACACAATTTGGACCCGTGTCAGTCTTTCTCTCTTTCTATGTGACAGCACTCTTCCTCTATAGTATCTTGTCTGTCCGTCTGTGGCTGAAGTTCCTCAGTGTGTTGGGCTGTAGGTTTGTGTCCTGGCACCAGCCAGTCCCTTGAGTCCGAGGCAGTTTTAACATTCCAAACACACTGCCCAGAAACTATGTGTCACAGCGTGCGAGAGGGAGGGAGAGAGGGAGACTAGCAGCACGCAGGGGAAAGAGAGTAAAAGATATGGAAGAGAACATGA
>OMLB01041148.1:51568-64067 GCA_900302555.1 Myripristis jacobus
CACTGTGACCCTGCACACACACACACACACACACACACACACAGAAGAACTCCATACCAGCAACAGCCTGCCTATAAACACAAAAGTTCGATGATCTGGCCTGTAAGGGAGCTACATTATTGAATAATGGTGTATTGATGAATAAATTAATACTTTGCAGAGGAGAAAACAGAGGAGCAGAGTGGCTCATTTTCAGTTTCTGAGTCACAGCCACGTCGTTCAAAAGTGTTTCAATAAAATGAGCCCCTTAGGCTACTGGAGAGCTTAGAGAACTATGAAATGATCAGTTAGGATATGAGGTTTTTTGCTTTTCATGAGTGCTTACAAAAAGTATTTCAAGGACATGATGTTCACAACTGACTTCCATACATTTTTTCAAAGCACTGTCAGTGGTTTGATCACTAGAACAGTATCAGCTGTCATGTGACCAACAAAACACCGTAATGGGCAGCACTGGGTGTCTAGCTATGCACATTTATCCATCATAATGTGATGTGAGTTAGGATGAGGCCATATAGAATTGCAAACAAAAGAAAAAAATATTGCATGTACTGAAGTGTTGTAAACAAACAAACAAACAGTACCTTATTTTGCAATACCTTTCTTTCTTTGCAATACTTTTTGCAGAGCCCATTTCTTTTCATTTCACTTGGACGTCTCTTGTCGACGTGGGGGCGGGGTGAGCGGAGTGTGGCGTGTCCACAGAGGAAGAGATGGGATCTGGCAGTTGTTCTGACACATGCTGATGCAGGAAACAGCTTCAGGGTCCTGCATCAGCAGCAGTGTGTGTGTGTGTGTGTGTGTGTGATCAGTCATGCTGTGGTGTGTGAGCATGGTCCGTCAAGCTGACGACCTCCAAATCCTGTCTCTTCCTCTTTGGACACACCCCACTCCTATAACGCCACACCCATATCGAAAAGAGGCTAAGTGAAACACCTAGAAATAGAAGAATTGCAAAGAAGAGAGAATGAGTCCTGCAAAAATAATAAAAATAAAAAAAAAAAAAAACAGAAAAGGTTGCAAAAAATACTGTAAATACAACAAAAGCATCTAAAGTATATCAGGTTCTTTGTTTCTTTTTGACAATACTTTGGTTTTATGCAGAAATTGTTTTTGTCTTGACCTCTCATAGTCCCGAATCATATTTGTTTTTTCGAAAAACTTTAAAAAAATTATTAAATTAGTTTTATTTCAATGTTTTTCAGAAAATAAAATGTGCTGATCTTAATAACAGTAATAATAATGCAGTCATGTTTTTTCTTCCTTTTTTTTTTTAATGTTTATACAAAACTGGGCCTTTGGAGTATTTTTACAGCTGGGTGCAAAAGGAGACCCTCTTATTTTTGAGGCAGGCCAAAATGCAAATAAATCAAATAAAAAAATGAGTGGAGCATAATTGCTCTGAAGAAGTCCTCTTAAGTATGTTTTATTTCACTGAAAACACCTAAAGCAGATGGAGGTGAGCCAAGCTCAGTCTGCTGGTAAATTATCTGCCATCATGCAGAGATCTGTCCTTCTGAAGCATCTCCTCACTATCCGCTGGACCAAACAGCATGAGCAGCTGTGCTGGCACAATGCACCATATTCATGCCATCCTGAGAGGGGAGGATTCGCTCAGCCTGCCTTGCCAACAATTTAGCATTTTGGTGAGCTGTGCTGCATGGTTAATATCAGCTCTCCTACTCTTCATAGCCCACTCTTACAGAGCATTTTGTGACAAAACAAGTATTCATGCCAGCACTTCAACACAGAAATGCAAGGAGCTCAACATCTCTTCAAAATCCAACCAAAAATAGTCACATTGTTTAATGCACCTGTAGTGCTACTTTGACAGCTGCTATGTAGGCAAAGGGGAGCTCACACACAGAAAAGTTTCATTTTAGCCAAATAAGAGGCACTTTTTGTCAAGCTGACATTTGATCATTTCTAAGCAGATGGGCACCCAGCAAGGCGTTTTCATTGCTGGCACAACACATGTGCTACAGAGAAAATTATTCATTTAGATTTGTGCCAGTGACCCAAAATTTCATTCGGCAGCCACTGGACTGTCACATCTTACACCTGCCAAATATTTCCTTCAGGCCACAATTGCCAGAATTTACACTTAATTAAGAGCATGAAATTTTTGGCCCACATTTGTTTATGGGTATTTCTACAGTACTGTACTATCAGGATTTTCACTGAATCTTCCTGACAATAACAGACACAGAGCAGGGTTTCCTGATTTCTCTGGAAATAAGTGGATAAATTCCTACAGAAATACATGAGTTGTGATACAGGCAGAAAGAACAAAAGAACAAAAACAAAATAAAGCACACACCTGTGTTGAAGTCCAGCTTGGACACTTGCAAAGCGTAGGCCTCACACTCCTTCTTGCTGAAGCTGAAAATAATGACAGGCTGGAAGTTTCTCTCCATGATCATCTTCACTATCTTGAACACACTGGATGGACCTGGGGAGACAGGATGTGCATGTGCGAGCACGCACACACACACACACACACACACACACACTTATATTTAATAACTGAATTTATAAACATTTTTGTTAACGTCTGGAGCAATATAACCTTGAAAATAGGCAAACACACCTTTAGTTCCTCCTCTCCGTCCTCTTGGGTCCCACTTGCCCCCTCCTCTGCTGCTCCCAGGATCCCCAGCATCTCTAAGCACCTGCATGGCTATGTTGAAATTGTCTTCTCTGAAGTCCCCCTGAAGAATAGTATGCAAAAACACACATCAGACTAGAGCTATTCTTCACATCTGGCATGTAAAGACCGGTCCCAATTGGAGGCATGCCAATAAACATAAAGCAAAGGCAAAGTATGTACAGGCGACCTGGCATATCATCAGATCAGATTAGTTTTCTCAGTGGAAAAAACTGAACAAGAGGCTGATGATAGACTTATGACAAAGTAATAAAATATTCATAAGCATTCCCAGACATCAGTGAGCAAGGTTTTCTTACATTCTCATCCACCACCAAGTGGAGTCCATCGCCCCCTGCTGGGAAGATGTAGTGTTGCAGAGGAGTTGGACGGTAGTCTGTGTAAACCACATGGCACGGCTACAGGGAGATATGGGACAGGAGTACTTTATTACTCATGTAAAAACTGGCACAAAAACAAGACAAAATTATACCGAAACACTAATGAGATTAAAAAAAAAAAAAGAAATAATTCTAAAAGTGTGTGCTTGACAGTGATTCTGCTCACTCTTTCCATCTGGCCTGACCTGCTTATGAAGATGGCAGATCCACTCAGCAAACTGTTTGGCGTTGGGGATGGTGGCTGACAGGAAGACATAGTGTACGTTGTCAGGAAGCAGAATAATGGTCTCCTCCCACACCACACCACGCTCTGAAATATGAAAAAAATAAATAAATCAATAAATCAAAGGGATTTCACACATCTCTGCTGACAAACAGCCTCACGCATGAATAATTTTGAAAATAAGTGTGTACATTTCTTCTTACAATTAGAAGAACTAATAAACAACTGCCACTGTATTTGCAAAGTGTTTGAAGGTGCAGGGTTTCCATTGTATCCATGTGTATGTATTGATAAATCCCACACGTTCGTACATTACAGGTGCATTCATCAATTACCGTGTCACAACTTCAGAAACAAAATATTAGGCAAAAAGAATACACTGATTTATAATCTTCCAGAGCAAGAAGGCACTAAAGATGGTGCAAAAGCAGGAACAGCTTTGCAGTGTTGTTAGGAAGAAGATCTCGGAGCAGGTCGACGCTGCTGCATCCTTGGAGAGAACAGTTCACTAAAAAGCATGTTCGCAGCCAACCAAAGGAACATCAATGAAGAGCCTGTAACAACTGCTGGTGTGCTTTCACAAACTGATGACTATTGTCTCAGATGAGAACAGTGACATCATGCCTGGCACTGAAACGGTTCCTCATCTCAGCTGTTGTTTGGGTTTGGCCTGACTGGTAGGAAAATGTCTGCTCCCCGCTGCTCTAATTACAGAATGAGCAAAACACTGATGAGTCATTAATTGAAGTAGAACTGAAAGCAAATGATTATCTTCAAATATTGTTGCCCGTTATTGCTTTCTGGCTATTGCCTTCTTTATGATGATTTGGGAAAAAGCAGCAGACTATTTAGCCAACAGCCAACCAAAGAAGCTCAGTGAAAGACAAGATGGAAAAGATGAACCGTGGAGTTTCCACACATCCTACATGTGGTCTCAAGTTTTTGTCGTTTGAACATCTGAACAAACTGGACTCCCGAAACCTTTCATGAAACTTCAAGCATCACTAAGTGATTTTAGACCGTAAATAAAATATAAAGTCCATATCTACCATCTACAGCTTGGACCACAGAAGAAGAGGAGGTTTGTGCTGGGAAAGACAGCTGCACATTTGTTGCAAAGCAGGGAAACATAAAGGTTTCTATCATTATGAATAAGTTGTTGCAGAGTCTGACATCTCTTGAGCATCATAGACAACTGACAGTTTCACCAATGATTCATTGAGTGCGACTGACCCTGCAGAACCAGTGAGTTCCTGACACTCAGTTATACACAGGATGACAGAACGCTCATAAGAAATTTGGAATCACGTATTGCTCCTTTAATTTTTATCTGCAAATCTTACCACAAAGCACTTATAAAAACAAACAAAAAAAAGTTTCCATGTAGCTTAACGAGTGAGGCGCAATGTCCCCATGCACAACGGTCATGTGGCAGTCAGTAGTGTGTGTTTTAATTTCATGGTAATGCTTCATTTTACTGGGCTGCGAATTTCACAGCGAGTAGGTGATAATTAGCAAGTAACATATTTGAAATCTATGAAATTACTCCTGAATTACATAAACATTTACCTCTACATTTATTGAAAACTTAAACTTACAAATAACATGCAAATAATGTTGCAAACTGAATTTCCGATTTTTTTTGGTTTTCCTGTAGATCTCCAATATCACTAAGCTGCACAGAACTGAGGTCGCATTCAAGCTGCACATGTAAAGGCAGTTTTAAGATTTATGATATTCCAGCATTTTGACGATCAATAGAAACCGAGGTTTCATTTTTAAGATCTAATGCATTTCAGACACTCATCTAGAAAGAGTTGGGTGACACAGTAAAAGTTTTGCTTTTCAATGAATTTTGAGGTAAATGTTTGGGGGTATTTTCAAAGAAAGTTCAGATACATTGCTTGCTAATCATCACCTACTCACCATGAAATTTGCAGCCCACTAAAATGAAGTGTTACCCACTGTATTCTTTACACACCTGCATCTCTCATGTAATGGATCTCGTCGAAGATGACCCAGGCCACCTCCCTCATGATCTCAGAGCCTCTGTACAACATGCTCCGCAGGATCTGTGACAACAACAACAAAACAGTCAACAACAGCAGCATGGCAACATGTCAACCTAACGCATTAGTTCTGCCTCCACGCTCCCACTGCACACAGCACATTTTGATAAAACCCTCCCCCCGGCCATTCACTTGTTACAAACTGAAATTATTTTTTCTGATGCAAAAGTTTAAAATACAAAATGTGTAATGTTTAAGCTTGCCCTGGTTATGGCAATTGTCACTTTCCCTGTCATCACAACAATCAGCTTTTTTCCTGATTTAAATTAGAATGCTTTCCCTCTGCCTGGTCATAAGCCTGTCGTACCTCTGTGGTCATGACAAGGCAGGAGGCGGTGGGGTTGATGGTGACATCACCGGTCATCAGTCCCACATCCTGAAACTCCTCATACATCTCTCTGTACTTCTGGTTGGACAGAGCCTTGATGGGACTGGTGAAAATCACTCTCTGCTTCTCTCGGAGGGCCAGCGCGATGGCATACCTGAAACAAGAGGAGACTTAAATCAATCTGATAACCGCTGAGAAAATCAAAATTCGTGATTCAGATAATTAAACAAATAGCAGCGTGTATTCTGATGATACTCACTCGGCACAAACCGTCTTGCCGGCAGAGGTGTGTGCAGACACGAGCACCGACTGGTTGTTGTCAATGCACAGGATAGCCTCACGCTGAAACGGGTCAAGAATAAAGGGGTATTCCTGCAAGAAAGAGAAATCATATAATAGCAAAAAGAAAAATGATGCTGCTTCACTGCCAGTTTTAACCCAACCTGGTAAATGCACTTTCTACATGAACTCTTCATAAATCATTAATGTGTTTTAGGTGAACAATGCTGCTCTCATTTCATTACAAAATTATTTTCCTTTTCATAAACTACAGGCTTTTTAGTAGTGAAAGTTGCTGAAAGGGTTTAAAATGCCAGCTTTTAAAACGGAGAAGCATAAAACAAACTTCAAAAGACTTTTATAATTTTAATTTTCAGCCTTACTACATGACATTAACATATTACAACATATTATATGGACTAAATGCATTTGGGAAGCTTGTTTTTACATAAGCTTTGAAATCATGCTGCAACTTATTTGAAGATTTGAACCTGCTAAATTAATCCCATCAAAGAAAACAGCGTGTAAAGACCTACTGTACCTTGGCTGCTTTCCCCACTCGAGGTTTCAGTTGTTTGTACTCCTCACTGGCAGGCAGAGCCACCTGTTGGGGAGGCAACAGTTTAATCATCTGACACATGACAGGAACATCATATATCGGTTTCATGTGCTTCCTTTACCTCGTGTGAGCATCCTTCCACAGTCTCGACTTGCTCCACCTTCACTTGTGGCATGAAATCTGAAAGACTGAGTAAATCAAACATGTGTCACCTACACATCAACTTCAGACACAAATGCTACAGCACAGGCCAAACCTTCAGCTAACCACAGTTTATAAAGTATTTCATGTAATGATTGTATTTTATTAGCCATGTCAGGGTCTGGATCTGCTACAACAGAAGGGGTGTAAAACTGAATCATAAAAAAAACTAATCCACAATACACCCTACAAAGTGCAGTATTACACACACATGCACTGTATGAGAGCCATCTAACCACACTCTTAGCTGATGAAGTAATGAATATACTGAAAATATTTTTATGTTTATTTTAGATAGCTATAGGTTGTGACGTGCTTGATCTTACTTTATTTCACAAGCTGAGGCCGCCTCATGTCGAGGTTTCTTCATGAACACCACATCCTCCGGACCATCGCTGTCCGCCTCCCTCTTTAGCCTGGCAGATGGGCCAGCATCCCTGTCGTTGTCATTTTTCCCTGCGGCTTTCCTGTTTGGGAAAGGGAGAGCAGACAGATCCAGTGTTGCTGTTGCCTGATTTATTCAGACAAATACAATCCAACCTTGACCAACATTTAGGCGTCTGATTTTCTAACCACTTCCGCCAATGCTGGATTGACCACAATACACTCTTTGAAACTCTTTGAATTAATATTAGTCAATCTTCAATAAACATGATCATTCCAGGACCTTTATTTTATTAGACAGTGTGTCTCAGTGCATCTCTGATGTCCTCTGGGATGAGATATTGTCTTATGGTTAAATTTCAGCCTTTGATTATGTGGACATGATGGAAAAATTAAGGAATTGGATTGCTACACCTCAGACTGCACAGCTGACAAGGTCTGAATGTCGCTCTTGTAAATGTTTAAAAAATTGCGACACAAACCAACATTACACACAAGGCAAACTATATTATCATAACACCATAAGAAGACACCAGGGATTAACTAAGTGCTGTATGAATGCAAAAACTTCTTAATTACTACATGATTATTGTTTTTGGTCATTTCCAAGTATCTGACATCAGATCATATTCCAGTGTGACTGGGCCAACACGAAGCACCAGCAAATTTAATGGCCTAACTCAACTTTTATTTTTCCCTGTAAGACCTACAGCCTTGAGAACACCGTCCACTGAATGAACCACAATAAAAACAGAGGAAAAAAACAGGACTTTGCTGGAGTAATGTGAGTCCATTTTTGGTTAACACGACCATTTCAGGACCACTGCTGAGCTCTCTTGAAGAAGTTAGCCGCCTGGTTTAGGAGAGTGTCCCTCACACCAGGCTGCTGCCGCCGGTCTGGCCCACAAACACGCATGATGCTCCGTACATGTCAACTTTTCTCTCCGCGCCTCCACATGTCGGAGCTTGTTTTGAAGGCGCTACGAGGAAAAAAGCCGAACAACTCACCCGGTCTCTGTTGGCAGCGGGACAAGTGTCTTTTTGCTGGGTGTAGTTTGTTCATCATCAAACACGCTGAACAAACCGTCTCCAAACGCGTCGGCCATGATTCCTCGCGTCTTCGACACAAATCCCACAATGCAACACGATGCCGACCTGTGGTACTTCCGCTACGGCAGCGGAATAGTCCAAAAATCACTCCACCACTTTTTTTTTTTGCGGCATGCGCCTCACCTGCAGTGTGGTGTGCCCGTGCCGCTGTCTGTGTGTTTTCTGTAGCTCGTTAGCGTCAAACACATGACCTGTCACCGCATTCACTGTGTTGTCGGGTAGTGTGGCCTCGGTCCTGCGACTCAATGGGCGGAAAGAAGAAGAAGTCCGCCGCGGCTACGACTCCGGCTGCTTCCTGCTGCGGCGGCGGCGGCGGCGGGGAACGGCGTGGAGGAAAACACGTCTGCCGGGAAGAAACAGGCTCACAACAAGCCAGCCAAGCCCGTCAAAGAGCACAAATCCAAAGGTGAGGTTGGCTGACAGCTGATCCCGCTGACTCCAGACTTTGTTTGGCCGCACATGGACACATGTTGTGCTCTCTGTGATCCGCTTCACCCTGTAAAGACAGCTCACTTGATCAGTCCTGCAGGGATGTAATCATACTTAGCCTAGATGTGTGTTTCACCTCATGCGGTGGCTCTGTTGTTTACCTATACACCCTTGTAGCTGCGATGTGACATGTGCCCAGTAAGGGTTAATGTAGCTCATTTTGCACTTTCTCATACAAACTGACCCGGTGCACAGGCAAGGCCAAGTATTTCACCTCCACCAATCTTTCTTGCTTCTCCTTATTCCAAGTAGATTGAGGTTAAGCATAAAAAAAATCTCCTGTTTGTCTATTTTGACTAAGTAGCAGTGCAGCAGACATGGTTAGCCTTCTTGACAATTTCTCTGCCAGAACCTGTGGGTGCTGTCTCACATGGGACCTCAGCCCAGTCCTTCTCGTTTTCCTCACTAAGGAGGTTATGGTGTTGTAGAGCAGTGGGACTCAGCCTTCTTGGTGTCAAGGACCCAACTGATATAAAATAAGATATTCCCCTGGAACCCACTCAAGGACCCCTAGGGGTCCCTGGACCTCAGGTTGAGAACCACTGCTCTAGGGTGTAGCCTGTTCCCTGGTTTGAATAACTCTGGTTTGGTTCCTGTCTATTTTCTCTGACCTGTTTGTCCACACTATTCAGATTCAAATTTGCGCTAAATCTTACTCTACATATGCATACTGCTGATATGTTATATTTTTTATCTCATTGATTTTTTATCTTAGATTCTACACTTTATTCTTTATTTTTCTCCCTATTGTTACTATAGTTTTTATGTCACTGATAACGTTTTTTGTTGCTGAGCTCGCCTGACTCATCCAGCACATTTCATTGTTGTGTCGACACTGTGTTAACCTCCATGTGGCTAATAACACATAAACTAAAACCTATTTTGATGTTAACTTTTACTTTGCAGAATATTTGACAGTATGTCTCAGTGTGTCTCTCATATCCTCTGGAAAGAGATATAGTCCTTTGGTCGAATTTCAGCCTTTGATCATGTTGACATTTCCAGTTACATGAAATTAATCGTATCCATCATTATTCTCGTGTGTTTTGGCTAATATGAAGCATATTGTTCCCTGCAGCTCCAAAGACCTACAGCCTTGCGAACACTGCCCAGGTTGACACCAGTGGAGTCTCTGACAAATCGATCCTTAAAGTAAGTCATCAGCTCAGAAATGGTGAAACAAAAAGCTATAACCTAGTGTTGATTCCATGGTAGCACACTGATTCATGTTTACCTGTAATCCTCTGGGTGGAAACAGTGTGTCCGGGTCAGTGTTTAGTGTCAGGAATCTTTTCAATGTGTTGTTGGCAAACTGACTTTGACTAAAACGTTGTCCCTTTTGCGACAGGTGGTCATCCAAGCGGACCTGGAGAAGAAGATCATCAAGCTGATCAACGACTTCAGACAGGAGAATGGAGACAAAGGGCCCATATCAGGAAGACTCACCAGCAAGAAACTACTGGTTAAGATAAACCCATGATTCTCACTGTTTCACAGTAGATGGACAAATAAATCTGCCGTTGTGACTGATTGTTGCACTCATGATGTTTTCCTGTTGGCTTTTTTTTTTTACACCTGCAGGACCTGTACACAGCTCTACAGAAATTCAACTTCAAGACGGAGCACATAGAGGAGGCGATGAAGAGCAGCGTGCTGTATGGAGGGGATCTTCACTCCGCCCTCGACTGGCTCTGCCTCAACCTGAGAGATGGTACGATACACCGATAGACCACCTCACATGATGTCTGCACATGAGTTATTATAGTTTTGTATTTTTCATTAGTTTCTATTTATATACTCATTTCCAGAGGAGCTCCCCGATGGTTTTAGCCAGCAGATGCATGAGGAGAACCAAAGGAGCAGGCCGCGCTTCCAGCCTCCTGTCCAACAGAAGCCAGCTCCCCCTAGCCCCAAAGCACCCAACAACCCCCCCAAGCAGGCTGCTAAGGTGTGTACACTATGTGAATGAACTAATATGTGTTTGGCTGGACGGATTTGTTTGTGTTGCTATTAAATGATCTCAAAAGCACGATGTCTGTCAGGTCTCAGAGAAGGATGAGGCTGCTAGCATGAAGGACTGGATCTTAAGGTATGCGGAGCAGGCCAGTGAAGAGGAGGAGGATGAGGAGGACGAGGAGGAAGGTGGAAAGAAGACTGGATATAATCCTGAACTGGATGAAAAGTTTGACCCGGTAGGATGGGTTCGACGTGGAATCGGTTAATACTGAAATACAAATATAAAAGCGTTATGAATGATGTGATCTAGTTGTTATAAAAGCATGTGGTGTGGTGTTCCTGTTGTGTAGAATGACAGGTATTTGGTGCTGACTGCCCAGCTGTATGATGCCAGGGAGATGGCAGCAGCTGCCAAGTCCAAAAAAGACAAAACAGGTCAGAGGATGGCCCAGGACAGGATCCGCATCATACAGCAAGGTCTGTGTGCTTCAACGCCTAGACTCCCATCAAAACTGTCTGCAGCTCTTTTTTTGACTATGAATGACAAATGTTTTTATGACTTTTAGAAATGAAAACACTGGAGTCCCATCCCATGTTCAATCCGGCTATAAAGGTGGTGGACACGCCTCAAAAGGACAAGAAACCACCGCCTGTCACTGAGGATAAAGAGGATCTCGGCTTCAGCCTGTTTGAACAAGCTGAAAAGCCCCCTCCTGCAGAGAAAGGTAGATCTCTCAAATAGACACTTTTTGTCAGATAAGTTCACTTTTAAAGTCACTTAAACAAAACAGATTCACAAAACAGAGCTTCACAGAGACAATTCCAGGGTTCAAACTCTTGTTGTATCAGAAATCACCATCAAGCTTAACCTTTTTACTAATAATCTTTAAGTATGTGGACCAAATATACAAGATGTGTAAGGCCACACCCTAAAGTTGGTAGAGAGCGGTCTGGGTGATCTATCAATATTATATCAGTATTGTGATTTGAAGCTAGATTTCATCTGGGATTTTAAATAATGTTATGTTGTGATTTGACATAAGTATTGTCTCGTCCTGGTTTAAAAGCTGCATTACAGTAATGAGGGAGCATTTTCTTAACTTATTAGGGTGTTATAGCTGCTCTGTTATTCGCCTCTACCTGCTTGGCCATCATGTCCAGATTATTCATGTTAATATCAATCAAAAATCTCTTGTTTAAATATCTTATGAAAATACCAACAGTCATCCCTACATTATCAGTGCAATATCAATATTAAGGTATTTGGACCAACATATCATTATGTTTGATTTTGTCAGTATCACCTAGCCCTTATACGACTTACCCAGTTTTGCTGGAAAACTATTACAAAGTTTAACTCAAGCAATTTTGTCTTTGAACCAAGTTTAAAAAAAAAGGGGATTAGTCAACAGTCCATCATGCTGGACTTTGGTGGCCCGGTTGGCAAATTCATAAAACAAACACAACATGTGTAGCAAGTCATCATCACACTCATGATGTATTAGTATCAGCCTTTCAAAGTCATTATGTCAAATTTCAAGTCTCCAGTTTGTTACTTCTTACAGTACATTGAGAACCAGCAGAAGGAGAAGACAAATAATAATAAACCAACACACATTTTAGACTTTTTTTGTGTAAATAAAATGCTCTTTGCCTCCTCTCAGAACGAACTCTTGATTTTTCAGCAATCTTGTATGCCTTATTTTTTAAACAAATTTTGTTGCTGACCTTAAATTCTGCCCGTTTCTCTGCAGTTGTGAAAAAGAATGAGCCAAAGGACATTCGCAATTTTGACTACACAGCTCGGAGCTGGACAGGAAAGTCTCCCAAACAGTTCCTCATCGACTGGGTCC
>OMLB01041150.1:1590-15093 GCA_900302555.1 Myripristis jacobus
CTCATACACACATACCCACACACACATGCACACACACACACAGGTTCACACAAACACCGATGCACACAGAAAAACAAAGGTGTCCTCTTCTCCCTTGGAGGCAGAGACCTTGAGACAGCTGCTGTGAATGGCAGAAAAACAATGAGGCACTTTCGTCCTCCAGTGAGGAGGTGTTGCCAGGCAGCAGGAGCATGACGTTGTTACCCACCAGTAGTAGTTAGGAGGGGCCACACAGAGGGAGAGAGGGGTGTGTATGTGTGTGTGTGTGTGTGTGTGTGTGTGTGTGTGTGTGTGTGTGTGCGCAGAATTCTTGAGAGCAGCCCCGCTTGCTTCAGCTGGCCTGAACTGTCTGCCTTGTTAAGCGCTCGTCTTCTCTCAAAAGGAAGGCCGGGCGAACTCAGCGGACGGTCTGCCACAGTAATACAACATAACACGTCGTCGTAAACAGATTTATTGTTATTAATTTATTGCACATTGTTTACAAGTTGGCTACAAGACATCAATCTAAAAAATAAGAATAGAAATATTCCTATGTGATATTAGAAATGACTGCCGTTGCTTCATGTAGAACACAAACACACAGTTATTTGTCTAAATGCACGTATAGGCCAGAGCAAATAAAACGTATTCATTATGTAGTGATTAAAAAAAATGCATTACCATTAAAATCCACCTTCTCATCTGTCACTAATTATACAATCTGATATTTTTTTTATTCGCATACTTTTGGCGATATGACAGCAAAGAAACCCATTAATCCATATTCACATTCATTCCCAGTCACTTAAATGATTTCAGTATACTTCACCTGCCATTCATACATATATAACACCAGAGAGTTAAAAACAGAAACTGAAGGCGTACAGTATCCAACATGAACAATAGCTCCAAATCCATATCTGTCCATATCTAGGGTATTGAGTTGACAGCGGCTGGGATGAGAACACATTTAGTAAACACACTTTGATGTAAAGACAGCTCCTTTTTGTGCGGATGAAAGCTTTGAATAGGAGAAGAGCTCACACAAT
This sequence comes from Myripristis jacobus, assembly GCA_900302555.1. NCBI lineage: Eukaryota > Metazoa > Chordata > Actinopteri > Holocentriformes > Holocentridae > Myripristis > Myripristis jacobus. The sequence goes on from OMLB01041150.1 coordinate 2,619, forward strand.
CCCTGCCTCCAACCTTCAACGACATTTTGAGCTAAGAAGCAGGTTTGAGCTTGATGTGTTCAGTTATAAAGGTAAAGGCTGGAGCAGCGAAGGGAAAGCTTTTTTTTTTTTTCCTTTTCAGCGCTTCCAATGCCACAAAAAGACAGATAACTGCATTTAAGTTTACTTACCAAAAACACAGCAGTTAGCAAACCTATATGCCATGTATGGATTGATGCAAATTCAAAGCATACTGTTGTTGTAGGTTAGCTATGCCTTTAAGATGGGGTATTGATTACCATTCTACCATGAACTATCACAGTGGACTGTGAAATTAGTATTGCCTACACCATATGGGAAACTGACAGCCTTCAGGCTCAATAAGAGATAAATAAATAAATTCATTGTGTTCCTGCTTTTATAAACTAAGGTCATCTGCTAGCGGGTCAACACATGACGAGTTTAATATATTAAAGTGAAACTGAGCAAAATCTTTATTTTGTTAAGATCAAGTAAAACAAAGCTTTAATGATGATTAGTGATGGTGGGAAGCATTGTATTCTACTGTAATGTTTAGTCTAACAGAAAGCTGCTGTCTCCTTTGGTCCGGTGGTGAACAATTTCTCAAGGGCATATCAACTCTAAATTCTTATTCACATATAGTTAGATGCTGTATGCAAATAGAGACCTTACAGGCTTATTCATAAAACAGACCTGCATACTATGTTCATATTTTAGAGAGGTAGATAGATTGATTCCTTTTCTTTCCACCCCACCAGGAGCTAGGTAGACAGTTCACATGTATGCTGGCGCTTTACACTGTACATATTTGAATATGCATATAGCGGATTCCTGTAGCTTCTAGCACCATATGGAGAGGCTAATGGGCATCAGGGCTCATATCGACAGCCTGCATGATTGACAGATGCACAAAGGAGCCCTGCAGTTAGGGCTGAGGCTGCTGCAGCCATATTCTATACAGCCCCATTTACATGCCACCACGTGGAGGCAAGTGCGGCTTGAAAACCAATTTAGCCACTGCGCCTGTGTAACAAATTGTATCATTAACCTATTTTAGCTTTGTAAGCAGCATGGTTAGCTAACTAGCTCTCCTTGACGAGGAAGTGCACTCCAGTATATGAAGTGTAAACCTTAAAATCATTAGTGAGTCTGTTGTAGTGGAACAGTTTGGACACAGCCGCCGTGGCATGAGCGGAGGCTACATTTCTATGCATGTAAGCGTGCATGCACACATCAGGAACATGTGCGTGCCTATGTAGGTGTGTGTACCGTATGTGCATCTGTGTGTAGCCGTGTCAAGAGCGTGTTTGTGCGGAGCGCAGCTGCATCCGTTCAGCATGCCTTCCTCTGCACTACTGCTTGTCTGCCTTTGTCTTGGTCTGAATGAGTCAGTGTGGGTTAGAGAGGCGAGACGAGGCGAGACGAGGCACTCCCTGATCCCTCATGCACCTATCACTTCTTGGACAGCTTATATTGTACATGTGTCAGTGTGTGTGTATGTGTGTGTGTGTGTGTGTGTATGGATGTGTGTGTGTGTGTGTCCATGTGGCAGTGGCTGTGTATCCATGCAGGTGTGTGCCTATGCAATATTGTGTGTAGGTGTAACGTGGATATGAATATTTGCACATCCAAGCGCAGTGTGTGCTTTGTGGTGGCTCTGCGAGGTTCCAGATGCAGAGTTTGTGTTTTTCTGCTCACTGCCCCCCAACAGAGCTGAAATGTCTGCACACCGGCACATACTGACACACACACACACACACACACATATGTTACAGATTAGTGAACTCATTGTCTTAAAAATGTAACCTTTTCAGTGACTCAGAAATGTAATCTCATTACTGTCTGCTCCTTTGAAACACTGGGTATCGATTGTAAAATTTAACAGGCACTTTACGCCAATTTACTTTCATCCTCACGAGCAACGACTGAGCAATAATTCTGATTTTGCCATCTTTTGTAATCTTACAATGAAATTCCCCTGATTCCCAACCGAAATGCTGCCAAAAGAATTTACTAAAACCTGCAACCAGTTACTGTTAACACTCTGTGTGCTGTAATTTCTGCTTCCCTGCCTTGCATATTGCTCATGTGCACGTCCAGGCAGACATACATTAACACACACACACATACATAGAGGTTGACTGTGTCTTTGTTAGGGAATTATGCAGACTGTGCATCTGCTAGAAAGATGGGGGTGTACATAAACCGAGCTACATGGTTCCCTTTGTGTCTTGCACAGTCTTGCCATGTGCTCACACACATAACACGGTGTGCATTGTGTCAGCACCAGCCATCATATATATTTTACTTACGCTATTTTCCTGACTCTGTTGTTTGGCCACTATGACATTTATGCATCTTCACAATGAAACACATTTCACGCCCCTTGCACATTCAGAGAAATCTAGAGAATTGATGACAAGATACACGGCGAATAAGCTCCGTGCTTCAAGCAAAACTTAGATTTGATTAGGATTATGGCATTGATCTTCCTGTCCATTTCACAACACAAAGTCTTTATTCTTCTGCCACAAAACCTAATCGCCACTTTTGACGTGGAACATTGGTTTTCTAGTGCATCCTCTCCTGTTTAGAAGAGAGGAGAAAGACAATTTGAGAAGGAACTTTACAGAAAAAAAGGAAAAACAAAACGGAAAAAAAGCCATGTAATATTTTGGAAATAGACTCAACAATTTTTCAAATCTCTTTCCAGGGAATAACCAGGTTGTAATAATCCAGTAATTCTGAATAATTGCCAAGTGGACTGTTTTCTGCTGGTGCCATTGTGTTGCGGACCCTCAAGGAATAAAGAAATGAAGTTGAGATGCCATTGGACGGTGCACAGGACAAAGGGAAAAGAGAAGTATTTTTGCTTTAAGCACTGATGCACCTATATGCAGCCCTCTGCATAACCTATATTTCCCCCCCGTTTCTTTATGTATGCATGCACATTATGTTGTGACACAATCACGATCTGTCTCCCATTGTCTGTGAAGACCTAAATAATAAGCACGAGGAGTCAAACCCCCAGCAGGTAATGATAAACTCTAAATTAATGGAAGTATTTAACATTTAAAATGCAAATACCACATGATTACACGTTTACTCGCTGTGGACAAATGTTGAGAATGAGGCGCCAAAGTAATACAGACGCCGTGGCTTCGGAGGTTAAACGCCAATGACGTGTGTCTACCAGGACTGGAGAAATTCAGATAGCTCCATGCTGTACCTCTTCCTTTCATTTGTGTGTGTGTGTGTGTGTGTCTGGTACTGAAACATGTCAATGCCCCTCTAAAGTGCCACAGCAAATATGCATGTTTATATGTTTAAACACACTGAGACGTGGAAAGCGTTGCGTGCGCGGATCTTTTGTTCTCACCGTGCAGCATTAGCTACTGTATGTACCCACATTTCAGCTTATTATTGTCTGGGAGATTTACATTGATGAGGCCATTAGGAGGCTCTAAACCCACTCCTCTGCTGCTGTTACGATTACATAAGCTAGCGCCAATATTAACATACCCAACAATGCTAATGGGACAGAGAAAGGAGCGGAGAGATGCAGAAAGGTCCCGCTAACACTGTAATGATGGACTGAATGATGATGGGCTGTATGTGCGCTTTTGTCATATTTACAAAATGTGGCTTCTAAGTAAAAATAAGTGTGTTGCTAAATTGTTTACCCGTGCTTTTGTTGTGTTTGTTGTGTCTAGTATCTCGTCTAACAGGCTTCCTTTCAATGAAATGAACCATTTTTGCACTGAAGGTGGTCAGTTTGTGTATGCTACCATTAACGTCCTGCAGAGACATGGCAACAACAAGAAGTCAACCTTTTCAAAGCTGAGTGAATCTGGTGGATTCTCCCTTTTACTAATATGTTTTGTGAGTATACAGTTCATTATTGGTATGGCTTAGTCCAACATTTACTTTCAACACATCGGAGACAAAGTCCGATTTAATTAGATTGAGAAATAAGGGGCACTTGAGCTGACTAATGTTGCACCATAATCTCCGTGATATATTAAACATAACCAGTTATGCTAATTAGGTCATTATTGAAACTACATGATGCATTGTTTGGCAAATATTTCTCTGTTAACATACTCCTGTTACTAAAAGGAGTTCTTCATCCAAAAGCAATCCATATTTTGTAACACGTACTCACACCAATGCTGTTGTTCCATTGGCACTATTTTTCGTGTCGAGTCAAACTGAGCTACAACGATTTGCATCTCCATCGCCAGTTTAAGTGCATCCAAGATGGACTATATCCAAAGTCGTGCTAAAGCACATGGGATCTGCTCTCAAGTGGGCTGCAGTGACGTCAGAGGGCTTCGTCATCATTCATTGGTCCAAGAGAAATTGAACAGCTCTGAAACAGAGATGTTCACAACCTGAAGTCCCAATAACGACACTTGTGAAAACTATAACAAAGTAAAATTGTATTTTTGTCAGTGAATCTGTTAGTTACACTAATATTGTCAATGTGACTCAGCCATTTCGAGTTGGTCTTGTTGATTTTTTGAAAATTAAACTCTTATATGGGATGCTTGCAGAGAGGGCAGGATGAACTAATCAAAACACAGGCCTCAGCCTTAGTTAAAGACACCCCTTCAAGTGGGTAGCCCTGTGTCATGACAATGCAAATCCCAGCCATGCAGGGCTGACACACTGAGTCAAACTGAGTAGAGCAAGGCAAGTGTATGTGTCGGGAAGAAGGCTACAAGTTGTCGTGAGTGAGGAAAAATCTTTTAATTGCATGCCAGAGAGCATAGGTTTCAAAACCTGTGGCCATTTCTGTTAGCACTGACATGATTGACAACCGCTCATTCATTCACTACACCTCATTCATATTAACTGCAGCCAGCGAATGAGAAGGGTCTGGCTAACGAACATGTTGGACGCAGGACTTCAGTTTGATGAGCATGCAGGACAATCAGGCACAGCTGCTCACGCATGCATTTTCCAAAAGTGATTTATTGAGTAATTATTTTACCCTAACTACATTGTTTATGATAGCCTGGCCCGGCCAGCTGATCTCACAAAATCAAAAAGCTTTGACTCGCAAAACCGGTCTGGCCACGCTTCTACCAAAGCGTTTGGTAGCGCCCTTTGAGGAAGCACAGGCGTACAGTGCACTGAACTGCAACACCGTAAGATTTAACAAGCTTACCAATACGCTTACTCTCTTTCACAGTGATTGACAGATGATTTGTCCAATCACCTGCTCTGTATTTTTGTAAACAGCCACTGCTGCCACCCCTTTTCCAAATGGTTTCAGTCCAACCTGTGCCAGGCTAGGTATGTGATGTACTGAACATATGAGTCCAGAGTCAAGACTCGGATTTATGCTGCACAGAGAGTTTGATAATTTGAGACAGATATTGTATCGTTTCGTGTCTGTGGAAATTGCTGATAAACTCTGTGCTACTCTCAGTGAAGCCTGCAATTAGAACTTTTTTCATCGGGAATTCAAGACAACCTGGACTGGGTGCATAATTCAAAACAGAGTTTAGCTTCTGGGTGAGGTATTCCTTTAAGGAGTCATGGCAGTTTCAAGAAACAATTTGTCCTCAGTAATATGCAAATTTATGCAGCAAGGTTCTCCACAATGTAATCAGACCATCTACTTTAATCTGGGAACCTGTGGTGTCAGTATAATTTTTTTTTTTTTTTTTTACAATGCATTGTTCTTAAGCTATTTCATTCTTAAGACTGTCTTGAGAACAAATGTGGAGATTCAAGGACGGATCTGATATGCCTTAATTCTGAAATGGTAAGGACAGAGTTGCAAGTCAAGCCCAGTCAATTTTATTTGTACTGACCAGTAGCACAAATTACCTTACCTGAGGCAATTTGCTTACACAAAATGCCTCAGGGGGCTTTTCGGCAATACAACATCCTCTGTCCTTAGACCCTCAACAACAGATAAGGAACAACTGCCAGGAAAAAATCCTTCAACGAGGAGGAAGAAACCCCAGGGAGCGCAGCAGAGGCAGGATCCCTCTCCCAGTGCAATGGATGTTGTGTGTACAGAACACTGAAAGAGGATAACAGAATCATAATGGATTTATAAGGATCAATAAAGACAATGTCATATTGATGACATTGTGTATGATGGTATCATACAAAACTTATATTCTTTAGATTTCCATTTGACCTTGATCAGGGTACTTTAAAATGAATGGCGGACAATGTCATAAAAATTGTCCTCTATGTCCTCTGTAACTTTTTGCGGTTTTTTTTGCTGTACTGATGGAATTGCAGTAACCAGGGGGGAAAAAAACTGATTCAATCTGTAAAATGTGAATGTCTTTTGCATTATACACAAAATCTGCTGTGAGATTCATGGGGAATTAAAGAGGATGATTGGAGAGTATCGGCAGGAGAGGAAGCTCTTCACTGCTATCCACCAAACCTCAGCTATAAACTTACAAGAGTCTCTCAACAAAGTCTCTACAAAGTGGGTGAGTCATACAGGACACTTAGTGAAAGACTTCTCAAACTGCAGTAGGGGTTTTCAGACATTGAGGCCACTGGCATACCAATTAAAGACAAGGCGAGATAAACTGTAGCAACATGAAGCAGATGTCACTATTTCAGAGTTCTCATCTGCATGTTTTCTGATTATCTGATGTTGTACATAGCTACAGGCATTGAGCAATCAAAGAACCCCAATTAATTTTGTATAATGAAGGAAATTAGTAGTTTATGTTCTTCATTGTATTTTTTTTCCCTCTGTGAACACCAGTTTTTTTCTTCATTTGACATAGTAAAGCAAGACTGCAGTCCTCAAAATATGGGTACACAATCTTTCAAATGGTTGCTTTAAAATGCTGAGGCTGAAACACACTGGAGGGACAGCTTTTTGAGCACTATTCATACAATGTGCAGATTTTTTTTTTCTTGAAAAATGCCCCAAAAAAGAATTTACATTTGAAGTTCTGAGCTGCATCAATAATCCATGCATACCAGGTGTAGGTTCAATAAAGTAGGCAAGCTTTCAAAGCAAGTGAACACTAGTTAAGTGCTAGCTGTCATGCATACCGTAAGTATCTTCCTAATTGATTTTAATAAAATGAAGAAAGTCTAACCTGGACATCCTGAATGCACAGTTGGCCAAGGTGCACACCATGTGACCATGATGTCTTGATTCAAATCCGGCTTTATCCGGCTTTCTTTATCTCCACTGTATTGTCCAAAAAAAAAAGCAGAAATGCCATAAAATTAATTAATTAATTAATTAAGAATAAAAAAGCGGAATCACCACTTAAAGCTCACTACTGTAACAGTTATGGTAGCGCAACTTTAGTTGTCAGATTACAATGGGAAAATCTGAAATGCTTTAAATGGCAGTTGGTCAGCGTAAGGCACAATATCAGCCTTTCCAGCCTCCACATACTGCATAGCTTCAAACTGTGATATTTATGACAAACTGTACAAGCATGAGGTAAGAGCTCAAACAGTCTCTATAGCTATAGTACATGCCTTACATTACTAAGCACAGTTACCGTGGTAATGACAAGGGTTGCCACAAAGCAGAATGTAATGTCTTAATCTTGCCATGTAGCCAGCATATAAGCATAGATGAGTTGAAAAACAAAAATGTTAGGTGGCATTAATGTCCTCCAGAACAAATTTTATGATCCCGTGTTGTGTACGACTTGATGGTGTCCCTGTCCCCTTAGTGATAGACAGCTCTCCATTCAAAGAGACGGGGCTCTGGTCTTTGAAAGACGGGATCTTAGTGCCCTATCTCTGGTTTTAGCATAACTTTACATCTAAAGTCAGTGGCATACACTTGGCAAGGCTCACAACGCTAATGTAACACTTAAATAAAAGATGATCTGCACTTAAAATGAAAAGGTAAAAAAAAAGAGCATGACTTACTTTGCCAGGAAACAAGGGGATTTAAAATGAATTGTACAGATTCTACAAGCTGTTTGAATTGTAGACCAAAGTAAAATGGAAAGTAACTTTTCCTTGCAGCTGCACTGAAAAAATAGCCTCTGCATGAGCAGACACTTGGTGTATCATGGTATGGTCATATGTTACTTTGGCTGCTCACCATGGACTGAATGAAAATCCTATAGTCTCTCAGCTACATGTGTAGATAATTCATTTTTTTACAGGTGTCTAAAGTTTCAGACTGTACTAGACTCATGATGCATGCCCTTTAAAAAAGTGTTTCTTTTTTTCTTTTTCTTTTTTTTTCCCAATAAATGATTTGTGTGGTGGAAGCTGACGATTTCCTCTGCTCAAGCTCACATGCCCTACTGTGTTGCTTCACTAGAAGAGTGCAAAATGCCAAGGAGTTGACAGCAGAAAACAAAAAATTGCATCATCTCATTTCAAATGTGGACCATGGGCTAAGCTGACCCAGACCCTTCGGCCTAATAAGGATGCTTTTTTTCCTCATCAATATTACCAGTGTTTGTAACTTTCCGTCAACGTTGCACTAGCTCTCCGTGAAAGTGAAACCACTGACGCTGTGTTTTGCAACCCCCCCTCCAAGAAGACTGTGGGTGGAACTTTCCAGTATCTCTCAGTCTCTATCGTCATTAATATGACAGCCACCAGCCACCAGCTGTCCACTTGTCATCTCCTTTACCTCCTTACCTACCGGTGAGTCAGCTTCCCCGCTCAGCCTGGATCGTTTAATCTCTCTGTCTTTCTGTTTCTCTTTCTTCCTTACTGCCTAACCCCCTCGCTCTTACTCGCTCAGTCTCTGAGCACACAGGTTCCAGCTTCTGCATATTTTATCATTACCAGTCATACAGTGTGATTCAGCTGTGGTCATCATCACAGAGAGTAGCATCATTGTCAACATCATCAACAACAACATTAACATCATGCATGACTCAGGTCACAGTGCAGTCAGGCTAAAGGACAAAGGTATCATTCATTAGGCCTTATGTAATTAAATGAATGTGGGACTTGTTTTTCATCCTTCCATGAGGATAACAACATCTTATTATTTGCTTTCTTCTGAGACAAACAGGAATTTGTGGGCTGTCCAGGTGGGTCAGCAAGTCAGGATACATATCATGTAATACTGTAAACTCAATTTTGGATGCTTTTGTTGCATATCATCCTGTATCTTCCAACATTTGGAGCAGGGATGCCACAAAAACTCTCTTTAAAGACAGATGATCAATCCAGTTAGTCATTGCATGCACTGCCAACAATACTGGATATGCTACATGTGCACGTATGAAACTATTATAAGTAACCTGAGTAAAACAATTCAATATTTACATATTTACTGGTTCCAACTGTGGTTATTGTAAGTTTGATCTTTTCTAGCCAGGCAACCCTGACCGAACAACATTAGCTCTGTCAACAAATATGCATGTCAGGCATGATCACACTTCACAAAATGCAGTTAAGGAGGAGTATCTATCATCTGACTGGTCTCTAGTAATATGAATACAATTGGATATATTGCTGTGATTGCACTCAGTCTGACTTAATTGCACTAACATAATCAGTCTAGTGTTTACATGGGTTCCAGCATAAGTACATTATTAATTGTACTGCAATCACAGTTTTTGTGTGCATGTAGACTTGGTCAGTGTTATACACACCAATTATTTGCCTTTTTGTCATTTATGCAAAATATTTTCACCTTAACCTGCATGCAAAGTATATGTTCTTTCTGTATAAAACATAAAGCGAAGAGCAATTCGCTGTTCACTAAGAACATAATTTTTACAGAGTAAAGCAAGGGCAGTGAATGATACAAGTGTTGAGTAAATATTTGAGTTTAACAAGGTATTCATTAATTCCAGTAGCCACTTGTGTGCATAATCAATGAAATATAAACATTTGCATCTCAAAAAACACACACATTTGTATCCAACACTGTTCAATATAAAAATGCATAAAAATGTTCTTTTTCTATACTTTTTTTCCTCTACAGGAGGGTACAGGTAGCTCATTGTCAAAAATTGAAAGTGAAAAGTCATAATAAAGTAGGTAAAATACACTATTGCAGATTAAACAGCATTAAAAAATGCCGTTGGAGTCATCATTGTCAGTCAGTGGCTTTAGACGTTTTGCTTTTTGCTGTTTCATGCCTGGAAGTGCCTCAAGAAACACCGTAGAGACAATCAATCAAGTCTGGCAACACACCGTGCTGCAAATTACCCCACTGTGAAGCACAATGCGTTTGACGGCATCTGTATCTTTCATGATCTAAGCTGTCAATTAATGTGAGGGAGAAAACAACTTGCCAGTTCCATGTTTTTAACTTATTTCATTGGAGCTTTACTTATGCGCACAATGCATTAAGTCTTGGGCTTTGAAAAGAGCCAACAGCAATGCATGTGGAATGTGAGTGAGTAAATTTGACGGCTAGTTCTGCCTCCAAAGATTCCTCCAATTGTTGTTTCCTTTTAATATTAACACTGACATATTGACAAGTCCCGTGCCAGGCAAATATCAGAATGCAGAGAAACCAGACTATCGATGATTCTCTGGACCTTCCTGGAACTGTGCTACGGGCGGTGCACGGGACTTTGTGACTAATGTGCAAACATGTCTGCACTCACCAGAAATTCCCTTGAAGTCCATTACCAGAAATCCCCTTGGCTACGGCCACAGTCTCCACTAAGTCAGCCTGCAGAGCATCACTGGATTACATCACGTATTAAATCTTGGTTTTATTGTTCAGCTGTGGAAGACATTTGCTCATGCTCACCACAGTTGACAAACTAAATTCCAAATTTTTATTTTACACAGTAACTCCACACTAAAACACTTTTTTTTTATCTGTAACCTGGTACTTAGTGCTGTGTAGATATGAAATACAGGAATATCATTTCAGCAGGATATGTGCTGGTGCCACTTTTAACACCCCAAACCAGGCTGTGTTTGTTTTCCATTGGCAAAAAATAAAGAAATTAAAAAAAAATATTGTCTTATAAAGGTGAATTTGACACTCCTCTCACTCACCTGATCCAACCTCAAACCCCCTCCTCTAGTGTTTTGTAAAATCACCCAGCACAGAAGCTTAGCCTAGCTGCCGAATGGCTCTTCAATGTCCGAATGCTTTTGTTCTCATAATCTGCCAAATAAGGATTATTTTTAAAGAAAAGAGCATTTGCAGTTGCCTGAGATTATTGGAATACTATGTGTAGACTTTATTAAGGTGTTTTCCCGTTTTGTCAAAGTCCCTTAGAATAGCCATCGGGCGTTTTGTTTATTCTGTTTTTGAAGTGTGAGGCTGGAGTGCGTCTTTTTGAGAGACAGGAACATTGGATCACTGTGGGTCTGACTGGCTGGCACTGAGAAACGGCTGAATCACTGGACCTTGTCAGTGGGCCAAACACGTGGCAGACTGATAAACACAGACACACACTCACTCACACACGTACACACATGCACACACACACATACATACTCTCACACCGCATATGTACACACACACACACACTTGACTGATGTTGAATTTTAATGCCTTTTTTTTTGCTCTCTGTTGGAGAGGCTTTTTGTACATAACTACTGTTACTTTCAAAATCCATGTAACATCACTTACTGAATCCCAATGAGATCACCATTATTTATTTATTTTGCTGATGCAAGCACATCACCACAGGGGAAAAAAACAGAAGTTTCTTTTCTTTCAAATTTTCTTTCAAAGCAGAATGTTAGAAAATTGACAAAAAATAAATACTTATCTATGTTGTCTCTATTCAAATAACAGTGTAAAGGTTATATTAACATCACAGCCTTTTCATTACATGAAAGGATCATGTTGAAACCTACACACTGAAATAAAAATAAAAGTAAACATATATTCATGTGTTTAGGATACTGTAAATGAGGGACAACGACTTGAAAACGGAGCCATATGACTTACATATTTAGATGATTTATCAGTTTCAACACTTTTTCAGCAACTTTTATCTTCCATCACACATCACCAGTCATTCCAGTAAAGCATATTGCACATAATACGCAACAGCTAAATCTTTCCATACATATATTACTGAAATTATCTGGCCAAATTGCAGACATAATCGTAAATGTACTGTATATGAGTTGTTTGTAGTAACAACACCCCCAAAATAATTCCCAGCCATAATCATGAAGCAGAAAATCAAAATGATAATCATTGCCATTAAAAGCCAGCAAGACTGGCCCATCAGGAGCCCAGAGAGAGAGAGAGAGAGAGAGAGAGAGAGAGAGAGGGTTAGATACGTGGTGAGAGAAACACAAGCAGGTAAAAACCATGACATGAGAGGTTGGAGACAGAGAGAAAGAGAGGGAAGTGGAGGACAAAGAGAGAGAGGGGGAGGTGCAGCAGACTATAGGCTAAAACCGACTGCAGTGTTTAATTGCTGTAAAATAGGCAGTAAGCTTTTCTTCCCACCTACTCTTAGCGTTGTTAATATGCTGTTAGCCTCTTCTCCTCCTCCTCATCCCCATTCCCCTGACACACACACACACACACGCTGACACACACTGGCGC